>VUQR01017892.1:0-17397 GCA_015108515.1 Hemichromis elongatus | reverse complement strand
CCCGGATGTTTTCAGGTGTGATGTTAAAACTACTCACAGCAGACGTGATCCTTTCCATGATGTCATCCTTGCTTCCTCTAATGAGCTCATTTTGGGAAGCCACGACTCGCTCCACCGTTTTAATCAGCATAGCGGGCAGCATTCTGGCGATTTGAGCAGCCGTGTCCGCTTTCTTTATTCTTCAATAGCCAGGGCCAAGCCAGCTCCGATCAGCAAGAGCCCCGTTATCATGAGTCCAAAAATGTAGATGTCTTCAATGTCCTCAATGTACAGTCCCGCTAGGCACACGATCCTCCATCGTGTATCCAGCAGGGAACGTCCCTCCAGGACACTCGGGCTCTCCCGAACCCAGGCTTCTCTTCGAGAAGAGGGTGTCAATTGCATTTAGGGACCAGCTGATCAAATCCATAGTTCCTCTTATAGGATTTTAGGTTTTGAGAACAGACTGTGAGACTCTTCCAGGGTAGAGGAGAGAAGTAGACAAAACTAGACAGAGACATCAGGAAGCCAAGCAGGAAAGATAAGGGACAGGAGAGGGAGAAAGAGCGACCGCCTTCGTCAAGAGCCAAGAGATATATATGTTTATCTACCTGTGTGCATTGTAGACTGTATACAGAAGATGGAAAATGGTTGATGTCATCAAAGTCAGAATCAGAATACTTTAATAATCCAATAATATCTTGACGTTTTGATACTTCACTTTCTATATCCAGAAGCACGGACAGTACGATTGTGTAACCATGACGATCTTGGACATCACGATCTTGGTGTGACAATAAAGGCTTGATTTGACTACTGAAACTGCATTATTAATCATTAGCCAATGAACATATTCTACATAATCCTCCCTTCTGACACGAAATAACTCAAATGTGCACAACAGAATGGCTTATCTCATAAACTCAGTGGGAAAATGTGTACACGGTAAAGGCAAGAGGCTCACAGACTTGAGGTTTTTCATTTGACATCATGTGAACATTTTTCAGAAGCTAACTGCTAAAACCTCAAGAGGACAGGAAACCTTTATGCAGCTGGCGGTGTCGTGCCCTGGTGCTCATTAAAGCCAGCTCAGGGTTAAGACACTTACCCACTGGCTTCATTTTCCAGTCCAAGAAGCTTCATCCAGCTTTTTTACACAGTCGATGGTAGAGGTGTTTTTATGTATTTTATTTACTTCATTGCCGTCCTGCACTAAAATCAACTTTGTTGTCTATTTAAATAAAGTTATACTGCCTATTTCCATTTGCAGCCATGTTTATTTTAATTGGAGAAAACGTGGTGGTACAAACCTGTCAAAGTTCTCCATGAGGTCAAAGGACACCAGTCCCTTCTGCGGGCTCCTGACGGTGACGTTGTCTATGACACTCCACTGTTTGTCCCTTGAGCCCAGAACCACCAGCGACTCATTGGACATTTCCTTGGACTTCACAGAGGTTTCTATGAATCTGGAATAGAAACAAAACCTCTTTTGATCCCTCTTCATATGATGATGTGACACATATATAATATATATTAGTTCAAGGACATCCGTGTCACCTCAGTCTGTGGGAAGGTGAATGATCCCATGCAGGAGAATCCCTCACAGGTTGACGTTGTTGGTCTTGTTGGTTCTCTGTTTGTCCCCTTGTTGCTTTCTTTTTTGCAGGATTTGGGGGACACGGAAGTGTGACCGTGAGGGGTCTCCTCAGGGGCCTCGAGGTCGGGTGGGTGAGGTAGAGCAGCGGGCTGGTAGACACCACTGGACGATAGGCATAATTTCTGGACTTGACAGAAGCCAGGAGCACGGCGTCTAGTGGCTGGACCTGAAGCAGACAAGGAAACAGCTGTCCTGGGTGATATAGGCAGCAGTTTAGACAAAAATGCTGTTTGATATGAGAATTTGTCTTTTTTTTTTCTTTTTTTTTTTTTAGTGTTTTCGTTTTTTCTGTTGTTTTATCAAAGAAAGCTGCACAGAGAGGGGGCGGTGGATTTGACGTAAGATCAAGAAACAAACTGCTGCAGTGAAGCTCGTTCACCAGTGTTTGGTCTCAGGAGTCAATTCAGAAATCGGCCACAGCTGTTTGTGCCTCACAGCAAACATCTGTGAAAACTTACGTCTGTAAATTAGAAGCAAGCTTTCTTGCTTCATCATTTCTCCTCTCTATTTTTTTCTGAGTTTGTAATCATTTCAAAGGCTTCGTCCCTAAAGGCTCTTCCTATCTCTCAATGCCAACCAAACCTCACTTCGGCAGCTCTATTTTTTTTTTATAGCTACTGAAAGTAAAGTGGGAGAAAGAAGGATAATGATCAGGTTATCGTCATACCATGGATTGTGCTATTACAGGTGCAGTAAAGGATCCTGGAGGGTAGTCCAGACAAAGTCGGGGGTCCACGGGGAGTTTTAGTGACAACCCCTTCGTGGGAATGGTGTAGTTTTCCTGTTTTAAACAGGAAACCACTGCAAAATGACCCATAGAGTACACCTTCACCTCGGCAAATGAGCCCTGACAAAAAGAGAAAGAAACCATGGTTTGAATGTGTTACATGCAAAACATTTGAACAATCTTTCACCAATGAATGTATTTTGAAAGAAAACACTATTCTCAGTGTTTATATGTTTCTTAGGTTACGAAAAAGTACAATTACGTGAGTTACATTTGCCACTGTTGTTGCTCTCATTTAAGATACAGCCACCCTCTTTCATTTCAAAGATTTTGCATATCAAGATATGCTTGGCAAGTCTTAAAATGAGGTAGTTACAACCACAGATAAACAACAGCATGACTTTTTACACTACATCATTATCTATTTAACAAAAACTAAGCCAAACATGAGAAACAGTGCATGAAAAACTACGGTAAGTACACACAATGTTTCAATAGCTTATACTACCTCATTTAACAGAACTAACTTCTGTATGCCTTTAATAATCTCTCACATCGCTGTGGAGCAATTTTCGCCTAGTCTTCTTTACAACCTCGCTTCAGTTCATTGAGGTTTGTGGGCAGGTTTATTTGTGTTCAGCTCTCACCACAGCATTTGAGTAAGATTGAGATCTTTAACTAGGTCATTGCAGCAGCTTTATTCTTTTCTTTTTCAGCCATTCTGTTGTAGATTTGCTTGAGATCATTGTCCTGTTACATGACCCAGTTTCAGCCAAGCTTCAGCTGTCAGACAGACGGCCTTACGTTTGACTCTAGAATACTTTGGTATGCAGAGGGGTCCATGCTTTACTTAACTACTGCACATCATCAAGGCTCTGTGGCTGCAAAACAAACCTAAATCCTTACCCCTCCACCACCGTGCTTAACATTTGGTATGAGATGTTTGTGCTGAAATGCTGTGTTTAGTTGTCACCAAATGTGTCGCTGTGCTTCGGAAACAAACATCTGTACCAGCGTTCTTGTGGTTTATTCAGTTGCAACTTTGCAAACGTAAGCTTTGCAGCATGTTCTTTAAACAACACGAATTCGGTTTGTTATTTTTTCTTGTGTAATTGTGTTTATGCTCATCCAAAGATAAACTACTTTTTCAGTGAAAGATCAAGGATCTGTAGAAAGGATCAAGAAAGGATCTGTAGGATAGCTGTAGTTAAAGGCTGATTTGAAAAATGATGTTTATATAAATAAAATGCAACAGTTTTGAATGTCCCAAAAATAGCAAACGGTGTACCACAAGGCTCTATGCTAGAGCCTCTTCTGTTTTCCATCGTTCCATAGTTTGGATTCATGATCCTTTTATAAAAGACTTTTTTTTCCAATTTAAGTTATTCTGGATTTTTTTTTTTAGGGAAAGGTTTAATATACAGCTCCAACTTATATTAACCTTACATAAAATAAAATAAAGTAAAATAACATTAAAACAAAAAGCATTACACATGAGAAAATTATGTTATTTGATCAATTTTTGCAAGTAACAAATATTTGTAAGTAAGGGAAACCTTACCCTCTGTCCTCCATACACACCCTCTGTTGCTATGGGAGTGATGTAGCTGACCCTCTTCTCCTCATCTATTATCTTCACAGTGACATCTCTGTAGCCGCTGCGATGGCGTGCTTGGAAAGGCACGACCACAGTAACGGGGAAATTAAAGGCAGCTCCATGTTCAACTTTGACTCGAATCACTCTGCTAAGCAGCTGCTCTGAGCCAGTCACCATCAGGCAGCTCAGGGCGTCAGCCACCTCACACCTCAGGACTTTAGCTGCACCTGCAGGCGCTCTGATAAAGCACGCGTCCGGTACATCAGAATGGCTGCCTTCCAACTGACCAGTGAGCCTAAATGATGTTTTTAAAAACATAAATGCATATCTTTAAAAAAAAACGACTCACGATTTAAATAAAGTTTGACTGCGTTTGTTTCTTCCTTTTTTTTGCATGCTTGCATTTGCTCTTGACGCTTTTAAGTGGAAATCATCTTGATAAAAGAAAATTGCAAACATATTAAGACTTGCTGAAATGCCAGAGCATGCACTTTCCATATCAGCTCTTTCCAGACTTAGCCTCACCCTCGAATCTTAATGTTCCCGATTTGTTTGGGTTTTAGATGTATGTGTGCAGTGGCCTGACAGTGAACTGTGCGAGAAAGCTGGCTGTGTGGAGGCCAGGAGGTCAAAAATGTGTGCGACTTGTGATAAAGCACTGCAGAGAGTTTGTCCTGTATCAGTGAGCAGGAGAAATGAGGGGAAGGAAATCATGTCCAGACTCGCCAGCCATCCCAACGGAGGGCACAGAACAAAATGCTCAACATCTCTTTCTTTTTTTTAGACGTGTGGATTACTGATGTTGCCAGTGTGTTATCAGCGTGGGAGAAAGCATTAACTACTTTTTTTATGTTTCCAAGACATGAAAAATGATGTGTTACCATGTGTCAGTGTTATCATGTGTCAGTTTAACTGATGCAGTAGACGTTTCAGTTTCATTATGCTTAAGTAGCCTTACCATAAAAACACAAAACTGACTGCAAACATCATAGAGCTTTAAGAAAGAGACCACAATCATGCAAGATGTAGCATATTACCCTGGCAGGAAGTGTGGGTTAAGCATAAATACTTAGACCAAAAGAGCAGCATGAACTTATGTGTTAAGGGTTAAAGTATGGTAAGCTGTGATGATTTAGTTAGCTTACCCTACGGTAATCCATTTTCTTTTTCTCTCCTCCTTCCCCGTATAATTGGCGCTCTCATCTTCCTTTTCAGTCTCCCCCAGTAACTCAGCCTTGGAGTGAATGAATTTTTCCAGAATGTCACTGGCTTGACCTTTGACATGTGATTCTGACCCCTTGTCACAGTTAGAACCGCTGAATGTGGAGTCCAGTGTTTGTTCAGCGTCTGCCGATGCCCGCGTACGCCTTCGATCAGCTCCGCCCTCAATCCCCTGTTCATCACCTAAGTCGGACTCGAGTCGATCTAGGGAGTTTAGGCGATTCTTGACGTCTTCAGGTTGAGCTGGAGTGTCTGTGTCTCTGGATTCTTGAAGTGCTTCACCTATGATCGAGGCCTTATCTAGAGATAACTGCTGAATTGCTGCATCCACCTTGATAATGATGGAGCTTATTTTCTCCATTATCTTCTCTACGTCCTCTCCAACACTCAGGAAAATGTCGCTGAAGGAGCCTGAACAGGGCCTGCAGTCTGTATCCTCTGAAAAAAAACAACAACTTTTACACAAGTTTTTAAATGAGTTACACCTTTGTTACATTTTTACACCCATCATTGATTTCCTTTAGGACAGCTGACATGAGAAAGTATGCAAGCTTTCTTGTCATTTCTTTAACTAGTCTTCAGGAATAGTTCTCCAGAATTCTTGAAGGACATTCTTTAGATGTTTCTGTCTTTTCTTCTGTTCTCTGTTAAGATGATGCCACACGGCTTCAGTAATGTGGAGATCTGGGCTCTGGGGAGGCCAATCCATGACTGATAGTGTTTCACTGTGTGTTTTCCTATCCAGGTATGTTTTACATGGTACAGCTCTGGCAGTGTGTTTGAGATCATTGTCATGCTGAGAAATGAACCTGCAGCCAATCAGATTTTATTACATGGTGGATAAAAATCTGATGGGACTTTTGAGAACAAATTATGTGTTGCTGCAACAATCCATTAGTAACAAAGTGGCTAAAGATTGAAAGGTTTTCTGTTACGTGTAGACACAATGCTGGTTCAGGAGGCAGTAGGTGCCATGTGTGTAGTTAAATGGTTGGTACCTCCCTCTGAAAATGGTCAGATACAAGAACTGGACAGAAAGTTAGTATACAAAAGGGACCCAACATCCAAAGAAACACTTTGAAAGAACCTTCAGAGAACTTGGGGGTGGATTTGACGGTAGAGGTGTGCAACATTGAAAGTGAAATTTAATAAATTAAATAAATAAATTGTTACTTCTGAGGCTCTGAGAATTCAACAATTTAATTTAATTTTCAATTTTAAGTTTATTTTGTTGTCAGAGATAAAAAGTAACTTTTTTATTTTCACGTATCTGTACTTTTACCCCCTACATGCTTAAACAAATGCCTGTACTTTCTCCTCTTCCATTTTCAATGCAGGCCCATTACTTTTGGTTTATCTATAAGTTCATTTATAGGGTTTATATTCAGGGGTTAAAGTGGGCGGGAAGGACTGAAGGTATCTGTTAGTTGTGGTTGTGGTACTTCAGCAACTCGCTAACGGTACAGAAAAGGAGGAAGCATTAAGAGAGTGCTATTTTAAGTGGCAGGTCATTTCAAATACAGTGTTTCTATCAGCTCAACAAAGATCAGGAAATACACAAACTGACTGTGTGCAGTTTGTCGTGCAGTGTGTCCGTGAGCTAAAGCTCGGGCTGCTGTATTTGACAGGGAGATAAAAGAGTGAGAGCTAACTTCACAGAGATGGAGGAAGATAAGAGAGAAAGGACAGGAGAGGAAGACGAGAGAGTAGATTTAAAGGTAAGGACAGCTGAGTGGTGTTTGATAAACTCCAGATGTAATGTCATTATTTTTAATCACATATTGAATCTGTATATGATGTGTTTGGATAAATTGTGTATTTTTATATTGTGAAACGTCCTGAAACACAAACTAATCTATAATAACTTTGTGTTATTGAAAGGTTGCATTAAAATCCTGAGTAGTTTTGTGCAGGATACACAGGGTAGCTTGCATTAGTGTGGTGAATTTTACAGTAAAACACTGTATTTGACCGGCGCAAAGTGGCTGTGGTGGTCATAGTCAGATTGAGATTACATCAAGAGTAGCAGAGATGAATTTGCCGATAATGCTTAGATTCATTTACTAGATTCCAACTTTAGAGCAACTGTAAACTGTCTGGTATAGAATATAAACAGTGTAGTATCAGTGAAGGGGATGGACATCAGCCAGGATAGCTGTGAAACAAGCAGCAGGTCAGCTGATCACAGCCTGCACACTAAGAAAACCTACTGACGCTCATATTAGAAATGATTGTGAGTTGTGAGTCTTCTCCATATGCTGAGCATCTACACAGACCAACTGCTGAAGCTCACTTTCACCCCTGACTGCTCTCAATTTACTGTTCAGCAGAGGCAGAGTCGCCCTCTACAATGTCGGCAACAGAAAATATCCATTTAATTGAATTTTCTGTCACTGCTTGTGTCCTAGATAACAGATTCAAGCTGAGCACATTCATTAAAGCCAAAGATTGGAATAATGTTTGTATTATCTAATGTAGCACAGGGTTCAGTTACCTCTGTACAAAAATGATGATGGTACAAACGTCCTCCAAGGAGCTACTTTTTACTTTGAGTACATTTCAGAGCCAATACTTTACTTTTTACTTGAGTAGATGCGTTAAATCAATACCCCAACTTTTACTTTACTTTAAAACACGAGTATCTGTACTTTTACTTAAGTAAAGAACGTGTGTACTTTTGCCACCTCTGCCTGTTGTAGATGGACGCTGTTTAGCTCCACCCCCTGGTGGAGAGCTGCTGAGCATGGAGGAGCATTGTCTGAGGGCTTGTTTCCAAGTTCTCAGTCTGCATGAATGAAAAACACTGACTTCCCTCAGCACTCCCAGAGCTCTCCTTTTGCAGTCTCTCTCCTGCTGCTCTTTACTGCTTCGTCTTCTTTCATCCTCCCTCTCATCTTCTCCGTCTCCCTTCCTCCCACCCGCTGCTGCACCGTGATGATCTCCGCAGCACTGGACGACTTCAAGCTCCTGAACAGTTTCAGCCAACACGACGAGGAGTCTGTCCTCGCTTGTGCAGTCTGGAGGCATTTCTCCTTCCATGAGTTTATTCGCATGCAGATTTGTATCCACGCTGAACTGCAAAACACAAAAAGCTGAGAGTCAGGAGTATCTGCTCAGGCTTTTTTCTTCTGGCCTTTTTCTTTTGTATATGGCAAAAGAAAAAGGATCTTGTATATGGTAAAATATTTTCCCTCCTTTTACACAACTCAGCTGAAGAGCATCAAACACAGATTAAAAGAGGATTGCATTTCTTGTGTACCTCCTTTTAGTTTGAAGCCGTAGCCCTGCTGGGTTGCTGTGTCCTTGGCAGTGAGCGTTACTGTGTCCGGCTATCCCAGTTTACAGGCGCCAAGGCTGCATTTAGCTGGCTGCCAGCAGTAAAACGTGTTGCCAAGGCGACCCCTGGAGGCGTGGAAGGGAGAGACAAAAGGGGAGATTCACAGAAAGGCAGAGAGCTCTGTCCACTGCACGTCTGACGGTCTCATTGTCACTCATTTCACTGCTTGCATGTCCGGCCAGTTAAAAAAACATCACATGCAGCCGGAATTCATTCAAAAGCACAGCAGGAAGTCACAGGAGTTCTCCCCTGTTGGTTGAATGTATTCAAATTCATAGATTATTTGTTTTCCTATTGCCACAAGTGTTGCTACAAACACATTAGCATGTTGGGCAACACCTAAACTATTTATAGGAGACGAAGGCCAGAAATAACCCAAATACAATGTCATTTTGTGGGTTTCCTGTGTGGAACTTACAGGCCAAGCTCTTTGACATCAGTATTAAAGCAAGTTTCTTTATCCTTATTTTGAATTATTGAACACTCAGCATCACTGTAAGAATGCATTGGCCTTCAGTGCTGTTGCAAGTCTAATCATGTTAAAATACATTAAATAAACAAGTCCCATCACAGTCCTTTGATGTTGTACTGCTATAATGTTTAATGGCACTGCACTCAGTATGCATTCAGTCCTAATCAAACAGAAGGAATCACGGGAAATATCCTGGAAGGAGCTGGGAATCACCTCTTAACCTAACATCCAAGTTTTTGGAAGGGGGTGGCAATGTGGAAGCATTTAAATGAATTACCGTGTTAAAATGTAGATTTTCACGTCATTCTATAATAGCTGTTACTAATAAATGACCATTATCCATCGTGTTTTTTTACAGCTATGCATTCCCTGTTGCCGGGTCAGGCGTCTTCAGAGGCAGGCCGCAGTATTGCAGCACTGTGTCTCCATCAGGTGGCCGATGCCACATACTGCACACATTTCACTCCTATTATGATCTTTATCACTTTAAATACATTAATAAGAAAACCAGAACGTACGAAAAAAAACAAAAAGGGAAAACATGAACAGGAAAGTTAGATTTTTTTTGAAAATTAAATAAAAGCTTTATAATTTTAAATGATCGTGGGGATGAGCTAAAAATTTAAATAAATTATAAAAGATACTAAATGATATAAATTGACGTACGCGTTGGGGTCAAGGGTTGTGTGACCTTTATATATTTAATAAAGAAAACCAAAAAACTCCGATGATGAAATATTAAAAATATACTTACATAAAACAAAATTGTAAAAAAAAAAAAGTAAATATAAATATATTTATTTATTTTTGTAACTTTATCTTATCAGGGATTTTATATAACGCCATCATTAATTGTGTTTTTTTGTCGTTTTTATACTTGAAAGGAAATAAGCTGGATCATTTTTATCATCGATGCTGTTTTACGTGAACGTGTTGGCAGCCAGATTACATTCCTGCCTGTGTTGAATGCATATCCCGCGGCTCCGGGATCAAGCCGGGACATGCAAGTCTCCCCAACAAGTACATCTTAAGTGTCTCCACTTTGTTATCCATGAGTTATTCGTCTTTATTATTTTTTTTGTGTGTTTCTCTGTTTCAACTTCTTAAAAAAGGGAAAAATAAAAACTCGGAGACAGTTTAATAATAAGCAGAAAGTAGCCGGCCTATCATTAACACGATCGGAGCCCGCGGTGTTCAGTTTTGCGAGCGGTCTGAACGAAGGGAAGGTCACCGCTTGTTGGCACTGAACTCCTGAAATGGGCGTGGAGCTGCGCTCACCAGTCGGAAATTAGTCGAGTGTGTAAAACCACGAAAGAAAGAAAAAGAAAAGAAAAACAAAAGGAGTCAACAGAGACTTTAGAGAGGCGCTAATATGAGAGAAAGTGGACGCAGCCGGTGCGCTAAGGTGAGCAGCTTTCCTCCTCTTTGTAAAGCAGAGCGCTCAGTGTAGTGTTGCGTTTACGGTTAGAAACAAAATCACAGAAACGTGGGAACCGAACTGAAGAAAAAAATAATAAAGTTTTAGTTCTAGATTTAGTTTTTAATGTGCTCCCACGGGAAGTGTGGGTACGGATTTATGCGTGTTGCACTCCCTGTAACGGGAAGGCGAGTTGAAGCACCCTCGCTCAGACCTGACCTGATGTGTGTTGCGTTGTGTCGTAGTGGTGTGTAACGCAGTTTCTGTGTGTGTGTGTGTGTGTGTGTGTGTCAAAAAAAAAAAATCCCGAAAGTGTCGACACGCACAAACGAACACGCCGTCGCACGTGCGAACCTCAAGTGCCGCTCGCGCCCAGTGAAAGCAGACTATCTTCTTCTACTAAAAAAAACAAAAAACACACTGCTGAAACATTAAAAGTGACTACACAGGTTGGTTAAAACATGGCAAATGTTTGCGGATGTTTTCTGCGTGAAACCAGGAAGGAACGATGATTTGGACTTTGTTCTAAGTGGGTTGGCTGAGAGGATGTGCACATACATGAGGTATGTTTGTGTGTGCATGCATGGGCGTGCATTCCCTCTGACTCACTGCCTGCACTATATAACCATACCTGTGGTGTGGGTGAAGGTGCTTGCTTGTGGGCGACACGCACACCCACACACACACTCACACAGACATACAACTATCTTGTGTTGATAGACTTTTTTATTTTGTAGACACCCTCCCAAAAAGTATAACTCTATTATGTCTATCCACAGCTTCATGTGCCGCTGTGACATGTGTGAGCTGTTTGTCTGCCGAACTTCTCCTTTTTTTTGCCCTTTGCTATTGATCTGCACACCCTGATCTAACAATGCACACTCCAGGCAGCAGCTGTGGATCAAAACTCCCATATCCTGCCTGTTTAATGTTTGCTTGCTTAACTGTGTGTGTGTGTGTGTGTGTGTGCGCGCGTGCCATTTTATAGGTTGAAGTTTGTGTGTGGATGTGGAGCAGGTCAGGTCAAATGTGCTGGCAAGCTTCACAGAGCGTGAGCCACTACAGATCCCTGCGTGGTGCTAAGGCTTCCCAGTCGTCAGCAGGTCTACTCTATAGACTCCATCGACCCCCCCCGTTAAAATGTGAAGTGGGACTGTGGAACAGTGGACTACGCCACTGCCTGCATCCTCTCTGCTGATAGCACACCAGAGACTCGTATCGCTCTTGTGACTCAAACGACAAGAGAATCAGTTTCCGTTTGTGTTAGTTTCATCAGCGTCTTGTTTTATAAACGACAAACACATGTGGCGAAAACCTCCCCCCAAAAAAGCCTGTTTACTTAAAAGCAGAAGTAACACCAGGTTGCCTGTGTGCTGTGGGGTTGCAACTTAAAAGAGAAGTAGCCATGACAAGAGGTTGTTGATGTATCTTCCTGTAGGTTTAAGTGTGTGTGTGTGTGTGTGTGTGTGTGTGTGTGTGTGTGTAAGATAAAGAAATAGCAGGGAGAAACCAGTTCTGTCACTTAGTTCATCAGCCCTTCACTGTGAACACTTGCTGGTGTCAGGATGCAGACACTTAAAAGTAGCCTGCCATTAGAAGGGTTATGATATGTTGCTGGGCTTTGATCTGTGGTGCCTGGACTCTTGAACACAGTTGAGGTAAGTGCTCTGTAAAGGCTGTGCCATAGGGCCAGGCTGTGACGGTGTACAGTGTTTCTTCATAGCTCTTGCTGTTTCCTGCTGCTTCATCCAGGAGTTTTGCGGATGCGTTTGTTGTTATTTTGGCTGCATATAAGTATTATCACAGTGACTTTAAAGAAGGTATGTTTAGTCGCCTTTATTGCTTGTTAAGGCGATTAGCGCCGCCTTCAAACCACCAAAAACTCCCACGGTCATCTTTTAGTTTAGTTTTTCTGTACCCAGGACGGATATAGGGTGAGGTTTATAGAGGGCACTTTGCTTTGTTCAGTTTATACGCTTCTGTGCAATTATTTTTTACCTCTCTTGTTGCCGTCATTTGCTTTTATTTTGAGTTTAATACATTTGCACCGCCCACAGCATATGTAAAGGAGGATATGACTACTAGAATTATGTGAGCATTATCTAGCCTAATATCGTCATATCTAGAGAAATTCGTTGTAACTCACTTCATGGACCACATTACCGGGGAAGTGAAAATCTGATATCGTGAAATTTAGTTGTAATTGATTTGGAGGGTAAGATTGATGGCCGGCCGCTTTATCATTGGCCGTTTTTTTGCTGTTAGGCGATTCTTTTGGTTATTTTATTGTTTTATTTCGCAGGTTTAGCCGTCTGCCTCTTTGAAAATTCCCCTTGGTAAATAA
Organism: Hemichromis elongatus; assembly: GCA_015108515.1. NCBI lineage: Eukaryota > Metazoa > Chordata > Actinopteri > Cichliformes > Cichlidae > Hemichromis > Hemichromis elongatus. The sequence goes on along the minus strand of VUQR01017892.1, from coordinate 4,646 downwards.
CTATACTCTAAAGCACAACTGAAAGCATTAGGTTAAAGGAACCAATAGTTAGATTGGTGCACTTGATTGAAAATCATTTCTTGGCGCAGAGCAGAGACCGAAATATGTAATTTCCGGTCGCAAAATTGCCTGACCTTATTGATCTTCTAATCTAATTCTTGACACGACGTGAGTGCTAGTATCTTTCAAAATATTGATCCCTTTCTTATACTGGGTCACATTTCTATAGCCAGAATTGTTTAATACCATCAAACTGAACACCTTAAAAATTCTCTGTAAGTTAAATTCGTTATAGTTTTGGGTGATCTCAGCTTGTAGCAAAGAACCTAAGTTATATTTTAAATTCTGTATGAGTTTGGCACCTCAAAGTTCTTGTCCGTCTTTGGATTGCTTACTTATGATTTATATTTCTCTCTTTTTGTTTTACCTACAGAGTAAAGCTGGCCTTCTCCACTTTTTAAAAGTCTCCCCAATGTGGCAAACGTGGGTTTAGAGGATGATGTTTGCAGGTCCAGGGCCCAGCCAAGAGATCGTGGAGTGGCTCTCCAGCCTCCGCTTGTCTCACTATGCCCCGTTTTTCCATCAGGGAGGTTATAAATCTCTGGAAGACTGCATTGACATCACAGAAGAGCATCTTCTTGAGCTTAAGGTGCTGCCGACAGGCCACCGTAGACGCATCCTCCGGAGTCTGGAGGCACTGTGGTTGAAGCAGCAGAGTGCAGGGGAAGGTGAAAGTGAAGAGGATGGAGCAAAGAACATGAGGACTCAAAGAAAGCCAGTGCCATACCCAAGACATATCTTCCTGAGAGATAGAAAGAGGGGGGCATCATGTCAGCAACCAAAGGAAAAGAGCAAGGATGATTTGGAAACGAGTCAGAGTTTGCCTCCAGGAGCAGGACTGGGAGAAAACGCTGAAAACTTGAGCAGCAGTTACCTCGTCCCGCCTCGACCAGCCCCTCGTAACCCCAAGAACATTCAGACGTCTGCACAGATCTGCCTATTTGCTTCCAAATGTTCCAACAGCAGCAGCGAGTCCCTCTCCGCTTCTGAAATACCATCAGATCGAGAGATTATTACTGAAGACCCGTTGCATGGCACCAACTCCATCGCCTGTTCTGGTGACAATAGGGGCTTTCAAGGGGAAATGGTTGAAAACTCAATTTATGAAGGACCGCCCAATTTAAATCCTCCTGTTGGTCAGAGGCTTTCTCGGTCCTACAAACTCAGGCACCGGCCTGTTCCTGAAATCCCGAATCCAACCACGGTGCCTCTTCAGGATAGGTACTGCAGTTAAGTTCATTTGGTGTTTGTTTGACATTTTGGGACATAGGCTCACATGAGTTAGATACAATGCAAGCAGTTTGTTATTAATTATACACTTAATAAGCAAGGCTTTAAAAAAATAAGAAAAAAATAAAAGCACATATTAGAAAACAGTATAAATGGATTATAATTAGTCGATCTGCTTAGTTGCTTACTCTGCATTTGTAGAAAGATAACCAGCTACTAGCAGTAGTTTGAAAAATTATGTTACAGATATGTAATTAAAGCCTTAGCAATTTATTGCTGGGGTGATATTAGCTATTTGCTCATCTGTTGGTATCACCATTTATAGCAGCCAATAGATAAAAAAAGTAAATAAGATCATTAATGCAGCTTAAAGATAATAAATAATATATTTGATATATATATTATTGAGGATAAGTATTTAAATCACCAAGTATTGGTGTTGGTATCGGTCTGAAAAACCCTATATCGTTCCAGCTCTACATGCAATATAGGAAATGAACATTTTTCAAGTTTAATGTAATCCTAACTGAGGCATAGCCTGGGCAACGTGTACCCGCTTTAATCTTTTAAAGGCCAGGGTTCTCTATATTGACAGTCGGATGCTATGTGCTAGCTGTAGCTAGTTAGCTTTTGGTATGGGTTTCATGTTTAACTTATGTTGGTAACAAAGAAGATGCAATTTGTTGTTTTGCTTGTGTTAATAGGCAGGTTTTGAACATCTGTACACAGTGAAGCTAGCTATTTTCATTACTTTCTTTTCTTGGCTTAGTCATTGACAGGATGTAGCTAAGCTAGCTGTTGGTGCTGGGGATCACTTCATGTCTAAACTCAAGCTCAGTGAATGTACTCATAGTTTTCATTTAACTACCTCCTAAAACATCTAACATCTTTATAAAGGAGTGTGCTTTATGTATTTTATTTAGTTTCTGTCTTTTGTCTCTGGCAGCATCTTCATATTCTCTGCACGGCCATGAGAGGTACACATCAATCTTCTTATGCTCAGCAAGGAGTACATTTTCAAGTCAATTCCCCCAAATGTTGAACGATTCCTATAAGCAGAAAGTTTCACTTTATAAAAGTTTAGGAGCAGTTTTTGGGTCCAAATCAAACAAGTACAAATAAAGGGGAAAAACACTTGGAGAGATGTGTTTTCATGCTGCCGTGCTAGGAATTAATGCAAAGGCAAATCTTTTTCTCTTTGTTTTCAGATTTATACTGATGGAGAACCCGAGGCCTCTAATTTCATGTTCAAATCTGCAATCCGAACGCATTAATACCTCTCTCACTGATGTACTTTTAAACTGTGAAACTAACTTTCAGAGTTCCACATCTCTTTTTCTAAAGGCCTTTACGTTAACATGGTGTCACAGATTTTCCCACGTGCTGCTCTGCTGGTTCTAATCCACTGATTTTTTTTCTTTTCCTCCTCAGCGCACCACCATCGCAAACAACCAGCCCTGAACACCTAACCGGCTCCGATGGTCCCACCGGTGCAAACAGCATACAGAAAGGTACACACAGTCTTTCAGCTGCATCCGCTTTATCTCTGCCATGAATATTTCATTCCACAGTAGAGGCAGCAGCGGTGCTGTTGTTTGCCCGGATGAAAGTAGGGAGAAGAGATGAGGGGTAGTGCGTAGGTGGGGTGAGGGTGTTCAGAGGCTGGTGTCGTGGGAAACGCCGGCACCCCCCTTTTCAAGAGCTGATCTCACAGGGAATATGCTCTCTCACATCTTGTCCCTCAGCGAGACCCTGGTGTGTATTTCTGTCACAGTGCTCTCCAAAGTTTTTTAGAAGTTGTTTAAGTTTGCTAACAGCACACAGACTTGTAGTACAACCATTACAAATATGTTTTTGAATCCTTCCTCAGCCCTGTTTATTGGGCCTAGTCGGCCGCACCACCTGAAGTAGATGCACTCTCCTAGGATTATGTGATGCTCTTCCATGATGACAGTTTGTACAAATATGTGGTAAACACCTGTGAACGTGTCAGTGTTTTTGGGACCATATATGACCACATGGTAACATCGCCCCTCGCAGCGAATCAACAGATTTCTGTCCGCGCCTTTTCATTTCTTTTGCACTCCTTTCTTGTTCCGTGTGCTTTTATCGCAGTAGTCTCCTGGCGGTCTTGTTTTTTTCCAACGTCTTCTCTGTATGGAACAAGGCAGGGAGTGAGACTTGAGAGAAAGGCACGACAGTGAAGTGGGTTGGGAGGAACGAGGAGGGGACGGATGCAAAACAGGCTGAGAGAGATGGAGGAAGAGAGGGGAGCCGAGACGGTCCCAGAGCAGGGAAACGGGGAGCTCGACTAGCAAGTTAAAACTCCCTGCACAGCAAGGCTTAGCAAGGCGTTATTTGACATATCATTTTACCCGAGCATATTTGAAGAGTTTATGCCGAGATGAGAAACATGCAGTGCAGTCTCACAGAATGATTGTTGTATTAAATCAAAACTTGCTACTGGAGGCTGGCAGAATTTTAATTAACACCTTCTCTCCTCCTCTCGAATTTTAAAATCTCATTAAGGAGACAGTTTCTGTCTAGTGCTTCTCTATCAGCTCTACAGCAGCATAGCAGACTGATCAGGGTCTTCAGTAATTTGAATTTAAAAAAGTATCACTTTATTAGTTACACCTTGCTAGTACTATGTTGGACCACTTTTTGCCTTCAGAAATCTTTTCCCAAAAAGATGACCTACCTCACACCCAATGACTGTAGAAAACATGGACTATGCGACAGCTCCCCAAAAATGAAGCCAAAACGTCTCTATCGCCTCCTGGTGTCTGGCTGCAGTATAGGTCATAAACCCCGCCTCCTCCGTGTTAGCGGATGGGACTGGGGGTTAGACTAAAATAAATTAATTCTCCTCAGATAATTTTTTTCCAAAGATTCGTTCTGTCATTATCAGTAGGTCTCATTACGCTGATTTATGTTCAAGGGGTCTCCTTTCTCATAAGTTTGATTCTAATTACTACCACGGTGATGTTAAATTGGGGTGCAACGTCATCATAGCAGCTTTGACTGACAGCTGCAGTCACGGAGAAACTTGCGTATCTCTGTTCCGGAATAGCAGATAGAGCGTAGGCTCTGAGAGGAAGTCCCGTGTTTATGTTACAAAACCACGACCGACTGTTTGAACCTGACAGCCTGAGGTGTTCCTCAGTAAACCGGACTACCCGACAGACGGACCCGAGGCCCCGCCGCATTTTTTCGGTAAGTTAAACGTGTTTGTAAGCTAATCCGTAACAAATGTCCTTAGCTCGGTCCTCAGACCTAGCTAGCTAAGATGAGCACTCGGCTGTCGGGGAAACTTATTTACTGAAGTTCGTTTAGCTAATCCATTCGGGTGAATG
>VUQR01017888.1:0-13706 GCA_015108515.1 Hemichromis elongatus | reverse complement strand
AGACTTTGGCGTGCTATTAGCTGCAGGGGCGCCGTAAAGGGGTGGAAGGTTAGGACGATTCTAAGGGCCCAGGCTGAGGAAGGGCCCAGAAGACCACATCCCTTTTTTTTCTTATTTCTTTTCTCTTTTTAATATATACATTAAATGTGCTAGGTCCCCTCCTACACATAGCGTATTTTGTCTATTTTGGCCATATATTTAATAATATTTAACAAATAATGTATTATAATAATGTAATGTTTATGACTTTCACAATGGTTCGTTCCACCTCTCCATCCAAGCTACGGTCGCTAGCATAGCGTCTCTTGCTATGATGCAGCTCAGACAGTGACAAACGCAGGCATGTCGCATCATACAGGGTATGTTTATTGGGTTAAATTTTATCTGTGAAAAATGTAGAGGGCCCAGAAATTTTGGTTTCCATAGGTTCCAGAATTTCTGGCGGCACCCCTGCTTGGAAGTACTGACATTACTTTGAGTTTAATTCTGTAAAAAGTGACAAAAACATTAGCTTCTGCTGTACACTCTGCGTGGGAAGAAAACGGACAGCCAAAAATTAAACTTCAGTTCTGAGCAGGCACTGAGTACACTGCCACGGGAATGTGAAATTCACAGAGAAACCCCCAGATCCCCTCACTGACATGATCACTGTGGCCCCGGGCCAACCTCCACCGACCCCACTCCTGATAAACAGGTGAAAATAGATTTAAGAGCAACAGGACTCAGTGCTGCTGAATCTTTGATTTCATTTATTTTTTGCTGTGTTTTACTTCAATCTAGTTAAAAGAGTGAGTGTAAACAGAAAACATTAATTTATATCATATGCTAGAATATGCAGAAAATAGGTTTAAATGTTAAAAATAATTTCTTGCACTCAGAGAATGTTGCATATAATTTAGTTTTTGCTTGATGCATAAAAATAAAAGATTAAAACAAATAAAACAAGTTTTAAAAATAGAATTTTTCACTTGATTAAGTTTTATATGCTGGATTATGCAGAAAAAATAGATTTGGGCTGAAAGGTTTATTGCTTTATTACATATTCAGCTAACTAATTACCTTAAGTAATGGGGTTAGTAACTAACTGCTATTTTCAAGTAACTTGACCAACACTGCTCCTACATGTATGACCTCATTATTTAATGTGTAATACGACAGTTCACCATCGTTTTACATGTAATGTGCAAAGACAAACTGCCTTTCACACATTGACTCAGACACATAAATAAGTTAACCGTGTTCTTGTTCTGTACCGAATATTATTTCGGATACTTATTTATTGACTTATTATTGCTGTATTCTTATTTTACCTGAGAGTGTGCGGTAGATACTTCTTCCTCTGCTGTTTGAATATAAACCCTTTGAACACAAAGTCACCACCCAAATCTAAACACTCTCACACACAGAAAAACACACTCACAATTTGCAGGATCGTTTCCAATCCAGCAGTCTTTTGCAATACTTTGTACCATTTTAATTTATTCTTACCTCTACTAAAGTTTGCCACAAACCCCTGGTGCAATAAGGCTGTCATTACTTGGGGATCATATAAAAGCCGGTTTGAGGCACACTGGGTTGTTACATCACATGATTGTTTTTCATTTTTTTTAACACATTTACCAACAAAAGCACAACAGCCAAGCCAGAGTTTGTGTTCTTTCATTCTTATGAAATATTTGCAGCACCATAAATATAAAACCTGCCAAGATGTGTCACAACACAGAAGAAAGTGGTGCAAGAAAAAAAGATTTATAAATATACTGAACAAAAAAGTGTATACTACCAAGCCACACACAGGGGCAAATGATTTGTGAGAATTTATGGGGCATTTGCACTTGAAGCAACAGCAATAAATTCGATTCAGCAGTATGTTAATACTAGAATTAGGCAGCTGACAGCAATTACAAGTGTTTTTATGGCAGTAATGCTTCTTCTGGATTTCAAACTACAAGTATTATTATAAAGAAGAGTGTTTGTCACAACAGATTCTCTATCAAATTCAATAGCATTTAGAAGTGGGCCACATCAACCTTTATGCTAAATGTCAACAAGATCCACCATTTTCATTCAATTAAGTTTCAATTCAATTCAAATGTATTTGTACAGGGCCAAATCACAACAGTCATCTCACTTCACATCCATTTTCTCTGCAAAAAGCAATGCAAGAGATTCTTCAGCATTTAGGCTGCCCATTTGTATTAAGTTGGCTCCAAGCTTTACAATTACAAATCAAAGTGTGTTGGTATCAGTGAATGCTAAGTGCAATAATGTTGATACAGATGTTCCAGAAAGTGTTATAGCTGCATGTCCAGCATGTAGTGCAGAGGGTGGCGGGGATTTATGAATTATCATCATTTTGTTGAAGACCTCCCAGCACTGAGAGGAGTTTTTTCATTTTGACATTGTGCATCAGTGTTATCCTTTGGCTAGCTTATTATTCCAGCTAGGTGTTGGCTAGGCTGTGCTGAACAAAAGAAGTCTTGGTATTGACTAGGACTTATATAGTGCTTTTGTAGTCTCTGACTGATGAGTCACACTGCTGTCTGTGAGGGGTCAGTATGCATGAGTTCTCAGTGCCCAAAGACGTAAGCTGTGCAGTATTTGGGTAATCCAGAAAGATAATGAGACGGTTCAGGGGCTATAAAATGACTGCAGTATTGTGATCGTACAATTCTCATATTTTTCTCTCATTAAAAGGAAGAAGATCGAAAGGTCAGGAATGATTCCTTTAAAAACCCTTGGCCATCCGAGGAACATCTTCAGCACATTTCCCAGACGCACTCAGGAATGTCTGAATACCGTCACCCGAGCGCCCAGCAAGCTTTGATTACATCGAGTAATCTTATGATACCTGCGTGCAGCTTTCAGACTACCCTTTTCACTTCTCCAAAACCCCCTCTGGAAATTAACCACTCGTATCACTCGCAAGACAACTGGGAAAGCAGTGTCACTCATAACCAACCAGCACAGGTCTTATCTGAATTAAATTCAAGTCGACATTTTGGCGCAGGAGCTCAGTTATCACAAACACAAAATATTTTTTCAAGAACTGAGCCTGGTCTTCAACAAACTTTCTCAGTCACAGACCAAAAGCAAACCAGTGTCAGTCCGACCATTCAACAAGGAAATAGCACTGCAGGTAACAGCAGCACAGCAGTAAGCAGCTGTAAGAAGTTCAACTTAACAGGTCACCAAAACTGTAACTCTGATCAAGTTTCTCAAGCTTGTAGAGTTGCTACTGGAGCTAGAGGAGACATCCAACCATCAAAGATGTATCAGGATGATGGGCCTTTTCTATACCCAGAACCTGACGAGAAGCGTGACACTACAGATACGGCAGCCAGCGACAGAGCTGACATTACCAGCAAATATCATTCTTTTTACTTGGCTGGCCCGCTTCATGGCTACCAGTCCGCTGAGTGTCTGAACAGTGGAGTGAGGCCTGTGCAGAGCTGCCAGGAGTACACAGAAGACACAAGCAGCAGTGACGATGAAGGAAAGCTTATCATTGAACTTTAACAGAAAGTACAGCATACATACAGTCTAGTATTTGAATTGTATTTGCTGTGGATGAGGTTAAATTGCTCAGGAGGCAGAAGTAACATCAATGACTGGGTTAACTCCGTGGCAGAGCTTTATTTAATTAAAGTCACGATATTCCAATATGGGTCATACATTAATGTCAAAGTACACACGGATACATCCACGTAATTTTGTACCACTCTCTTAATTTGACTGTCAGCAAGTTCAATCACAGTATTTACCACATGGTGCAGTAGAGCAGATTTGTGTTTAGCTTTGTTTGTCACTGTATGAGGGCTACGGTAACAACTGAGATAGTCATCATGGATTAATGTGAAAACACTGACAGTCCAGAATAACTGGAGTTCCTCCTCTTTCCCACTCTGCCAACCGCAGAACACATGTAGGGACATGCTTGCAAGCCTACAATGTCATTAACAGGCCTCAAGGCTTGTTTGAAACTCTTACCATTGATATAAAAATGAGGGGAGTGTTCAAACACAACAAACAAGTCAAAGCTTCAAACCTTCTTCATCAAATTAAGTTTTGTTATTGCACAGAGGGCAAACTCTGAGGATCTGGCTTTTCCAGTACCAGCACTCTATTCATTAACAGCTCATAGTTCAGCTCAAACAAACCTGAGGTGGAGGTCATACTATAAGAGGTTATTCATTAGCATGTAACTGGTCCTTGTGTTTCGTGCCTCAGCTCGAAATGATCCATTTATGAATCCCCAAAGTGTCCACCGCACTCATGTTCACTCATATGGCACAATAGCGATTTCTACATCATTAATTAATTTAAACTAATGAGTAGATTACAATTTTTCTCACCTCAGACAGGTGAGCTATTAGAAAAAGTTATAGTTTTACAGTGAAATCAGCTCTTTTGTAGCATCTGCCCTCAGTTTGAGCTCCTGATCTCTCTCATAGCTGCTCGAACATTTTTTTAAGCTCAGTGAAAGTCTGACTTGTTTAAAGTCCATAAATATTTCCTTAGTATTTGGAACTGCAAATACACAACCTTGCATTTTCTTAACCACTTCCTGATGGTGGGGAACTGGAGTCTGTGTGAGTTGTGATAGGGTAAGAGGTAGGGTAAAACCTGGAATGGTCAACAGGCTATCACAGGACTAACCAGCATTCATAGAGACCAACATCTACACCTACAGCCAATTTAGAATTAGCAGTCAACCTAGGATGCACATCTTTGGACTGCCAGAGGAAGCCAGAGTACCCATGAAGGCACATGGAAAGCAGGCAAACTCCACATAGAAAGGCACCAGCTGGCCCCTGGATTTAATCCAAGACCTTCTTGTTGTGAGGCGACATTGTTAACCACTACACCACTGTGTGATTACAATTGTCACATCATTGTGCACGTGATGTTGGAACATCTATATATTTGATAATTAGTAGCAATAACAAGACATTTCTGATACAAGAAGTTGCTGTAGGTGGATACATTAATAACTAAAAATGGTTTTGCAAACAACATAATTCATTTATTATGTTGCAAGACTTCAAATTCAGGCTAAAGTACACCAAAACACCAAAGCTAATCCATCGGCCTGTTCATTAAAATGACCAAAACCATTTCTTTAGGGGGGTACGTTGTACCAGTACAATTGAACCTAGCGGTGTCGTTGCTAATGCCACTTGATAGTTAAAAGTTATCAACTATAACTCAGTTTGCTTAACCCAACCGCTGAGTTTTCTTCTGCCTCTGAGAAATGTTGTGACTTCCATTCTGCTCTCTCACTCACAAACATACTTTGCCATAATTAGTGTCTACCTTCCCACACTGACTCTCTCTGATAAATTGCACTTAGTAACTTTCCCAGGCAACACCTGCTTGTGTGAATCATGTACACATGCTGCCAACTATGCATTAAGTTGATCTCTGCTGTCAATCAGCTCACCCCGGTAAAGCAGACATTGGCTGCAGGGCCATGACCCTTTTCCTAGTCTGGGTTTTGTAATGAGTCAGCATCTACAATAAGGCACCTGGGACAGGAAGTGTGCATGCGTGTAACATTTTTGTAGATAAATCTGCCGCGCGACTGTACACTGACTCGCTTGTCACTCGTCAGCCCGTTAATAATAAAAACCCCCTTTTGCACCTGACGGAGGGAACGTTGTGTTCGATCGTGTTTCCTGTTTGGTTTGACACAAAGGAAAGCAATCCATGTTCATGTTTCAAGTGGATTTCTCAATGTGTTTTTATTTTCTAATTTTATATTCTTGTTTCATCTCCAACTATTTGCATATCGTTTTATGACTTCAATTATTAGAACAAAAGTAAATGAAACTTTACCCCAAATCCTTTTCCTGTTATCACTGCGTGCTCTTTCTAGCCGGAGCAGTCATTTTTTCTTTACAGTTATAACTGACACACACAGACATAAGTGTTAGCACATTGTTATCAAATTAAATCTTCATGTATTAGCTTGTTAATTCATGTTACCAGTTGCTTGTTTATACATCCAGCATATCAGCAGTCTTCTTTCTTGGAAACTTCTAGTTCCAGAGGTAATAATGTAATGTCAGTTACTTTTATTTCTTCCCTATAAATCATAATTGTTCTATAATTCAAGTGTTGCAGACAGCTGTAAACACTTAAGTTCTTGGCAACTATTGCAGTCAGAAAAATGTGAAACAGCATGGTAGCAAATTAAACAAAAACTGTGATTCAAAACTGATCCTCCATCCAAAGATGAACTGATTTAAAGACGCTGCGTTGAGCTTTTTGCGTCTTCCCCATCCCTCAGTTATGCTTCTATTTTGTTCATGTAAACGCTCCCCCTCATGAAAGACTGGTCAGGCTCTTTTTTTCTTGCAAAGTCGACACGAGCCATTTCAACACTATTACCAATAACGGCACAGATAGTACATAGGACACTTTGGAGCCCCACAAATAAATCTGTGTAAGAAATATTTAATTAGATGCACAAGCATAAAATATATTCTAACAAAACATTAACAGAAGCTGACGTTTAGTCTGTTGCTTAAAGCTAAAAGTATCACCTCAGGGTGCATAAGGTGAGAGCGTAAACCTCATTAATTATTCCTTAATTTTTAGTTATTGTTTAGTTACGGTCGACAAGGAGACGGGGAATATTACAATGAACTACAATCAGTCATTTTTCAGCTCCCCACAAATGTGATTTGTCACATGGCATCACAAACTCACCATAAATCATTTGTTAGAGCTGCTGCTGTCATCTGAGTCCTGAAGTCTACCATGGGCGTTACTGTTTATCTAAGACAGTTTTTCTTAAATGGTGGTACGCATACCACTAGCGGCACTTGGGCTCTCTCTGGTTGTACGTGGGAAATCGGCAATTTTTTTAAAGATTAAATAATATACCATTGTGGAGGTATGCAAAGACGACACGAGAGTTCCTGATGGCTGTTCTGGGAGCCGGACTCAACGAGAAAACATCTCCCCGAGTGTGAGTCCTCTATGAAGCCTTTCTTTATCGCCAGCGCTCGTTCCCCTGAGCCTTAAAACTACAACGGCAGTATGGCGCTGTCACGCTAATGGTAACAGCACAGCCCTTTTCCACCGTGAGGCAATTCCAGCCAGTGTTGCCAACTTATCGTCTTTGTCGCTATATTTAGAAACTTATAGCCACTTTTAGGAGAGTCAATAGCAATTTTTCTTACTGAGAAGTTGGCAACACTGATTCTAGCGAACATCGATGAGCCAGAGGCCCCTGGGAGAATCGGTGGGGGTGCAGGAGATGCCGTCGGTGAGTTGGGAATTTTCGCCTGGATGCTGAAGCTCCTGGTAGCCAGAAGAATGCGATCTGCTTCATCTGCGAGTGAGCGGTAATCGTTCGCAGCCAGCAGCGGGGTGTTGGCGAGGCTAGCTCGCACCGACAACTGTAGGAGGAAGATGTGAGTGAAGAGGAGCGGTACCATAACCCAGACCCAAGAGAGAGTTTCTCGGCCCGCTCTGCATCAGAGAGGGAGTAGCACTGCAGCAGCAGTGATCCCAGAGGAGTGTCATCACACGGTGGGTGGACAGCGGATCCAGCGAGGCCACCACATGATGGTATTTAGTGTCGTGACGAACCACGAAGGAGGGTCGTGAAGCCAAAAATTGGGCAGCCTAACCACCACAGCAAAAATTAAAATGTGCAGTTTTGCTATCATTTCAGACATTAATGAGGACAGAAAACTAAACAGCAGTGACATTTGTAGGGTTACTGACGTTGGACTAGCTGGTATATAATGATGTGCTAAGTGATTGCTAGCGACACAGCTATGGTTAGCATAATATAAACACAGAAAAGCTGGAGGATAAACCCTAACTTTTTTTTCTATTTGATAAAAGTAAACGTGACGTAACGTTAACGGGTTCATGATGGTTAGGGACAAATGCAATCGCGTGGCAAGGATGCTGTAAACGGAACAAACTTCAGTCAGGAGAACAACTGAGATAATCCATCTACAATACAAAGTTAGTTATTAATATACTGCTGCATGGGCTGGACTGTAGTTACATCGTAAGGTTTTAAAAACTGAGCTTTAAAATGAATAGTGATGAGGCTCGTTCGGGGCTTGTTCAGATTAAATAGAACAAGATACAAAGCATTAAAACACGTTAAAAACACAGCAGCCTTAATAAATGCAGAGTAGTTTGGACCTGGAAGCAGGGTTCATATGTCATCCCTTAAAGATCAGATATTTCACCTGCTGTAAATGTTTTAATGCAGGACAGTTGTTATTATTATCACTCCTCACATCCTGTTTATGACAGTTAAAATAAATAACATTTAAATAAGAAATAAAATTGTCTGTGTAAACTGTATGTGGTGTTAAATAGGCCTATACTACTATACTTTAATGCCGGTCATAAGGGTGGTACTTCAAGATTAAAATTTTTTTTAGCTAACAAGCTGTTAAGATGCCTAAAGCTGTTGACAGTTAAACTGTACAAATAAATAATAAATATGATACATTTCAATAAATAATTTTAAAAAACTAGTTTAGCTCGTTCATAGGAGTGTACGTCTTTATTAAAATAATAGACTGGCTACACATCTGGAAGGTGTGCTAATTATGCATTAATATTGCTGCTTTTGAAATGTGGCATTTTAGGTGCATACTCCATAAAACTGCATGTAATAATAATAACAATGCAAGACACTCCTGGATGCACTGGTATGCATCTTCAGTGATGTATCCTGGGGTCATCAGGTGTTTCGGGTCTCGCAACATCATATATCCTCCCCCAGGTGACCCAGCCGGGGCTGATCAGGCCTCAACCTGTGTACCAGTAGCTACCCACGGATCAGCCCTCTTAATCCACAGCCACCTACAGCCTGGATGGCCCTGTTCTTGGCTGCCCCAGCCACACCCAGCACTCTGCAGAGTGATCATCCTACAAAGCCCCTACAACCCATTTCTATGGGGTCAATGAAAGTCTTCCAGCCCCTTCCCCTGCACTCCAATTAAAACAAGCAGTAATTGTAGGGGCCTTGCACCTTGGTACATGTTGACATGTGCTGCATTGAAAGTGTGATGGCATCTAGGCATGCTGCTGGGCATATGCTGTTGGCATTGAGATGTCTTACACCCTGTTTTCTAACATGGCTGTTGGACAAACTAGTTCCTTATAACCAGTGGCGGTTTTTGATATGGGCGACATGGGTCATTGCCCAGTGCAGCAACGTGGGCATCGGCAAAAAAAAAGTTGCCCGCCCCATGCCAGCACATTTTGGGGATTGCATAGGCACAGATCGTTTTTCAATTGCCCGTTTGAGGGGAGTAAGGCCTCCCTCCATTTGTGAGGTGCACCTGCTGCTTGCCGCACAGGGAGGAGAGGGGTGGTGGGGTATTCTACGGCTGGCTGGAGCAGCAAAATAAAAACAAACCAACAAACACAGAAACACCAGACATCATGATATAGACTTATAATTTGCACCATTGTGTTTTCTAAATTCAATCACACACAGAGATTATGAAAACTTTTCTTTACGTCTTTAGCCACCTGGCTAGTACAGTAAACAGTAGACACTGTGCGCTGTGAGTGTGACCTTATACTGACACACAGATGTTTCCAGACTTGGACGCTCATCAATCATGTGATGTTTGGCACGGATTGGACACAGTATGTAAACAGTTATGATAAGCTTAAGACATAATAATACTGTTATGGCAGCATCTGTCAGCAGGTCTATCCCTGTCTCCTAATAATACAGCTTACTGCAGTTACTAGAGGTAGAGAAATATAAATGTACAGGCGATGGATGTGGAAAAATGGTAATAACAGAACAGAAGGGTTGGGTCTAATCAAAAATCATTATCTGCATAGGTTGATTACTGATATTGATATTGTGTATTAAAGTTTAAAACTAAAAGATGTTAATAAAGTAAAATGGAACGTAGGATTGATATAGGGGTGTCATAATAACTGCGAAATGATGACAGCTGTAAAGCTTAAACATGAACTTGTGTCAGCAATGTAAACAATCCAGTACTGTAAATAACTGTGTAATTGTCATTTTTGTTAGCTTTTATACAGTTAAAATAATGTGTTAGTCTCACCACTTGTATTTTGATTTTAATTTGTTAAAAATGTAAATAAGAATTGTGATAATAACATTTTTACTTGAAGCACTTTCTTATATAAAAGTATTTGGGTCACACTCCAAGGGTGTGGACTAAGAACTCATTGTCACCACCACACTAATCTGTAACTCATCTTTAAAATTGGCATAGTTGTGCTGATGCTGTGTTTACATTGTTGTGCTGATAAAAAATAAACCCAGCCTGCAAACAATAGCTGAAACTAGAGAATGCATTTTCTGAAGAAACTGCAGTGTGGATGCTTATAGTTGAATGTTTTGAGCTGAAATTAAATAATTGTTAAATGTTAAGTTAAAAATATTGAATGAGCTGAAATAGGCCGAATCAAATGAAATAAACACGAAAGTTCCGTGCCATACACACCCATTATAAACTCTGAAACCGGTGAAAAAGAGCATGAAACTTAAACTGGAGCTGAAGAAAAAGTATGACAGATATTGAAAAGATAAATACAAGTTGAATAGTTCAATGTCTTGGCTTCGTTTTAAAGTTTGAATGGTCGCTCTAGGTGAACGTATTACGACGTAGATAGAGTTGAAAGATAAGTAAGGTAAATGAGAATTTGAAGATTCTCCCATTGAAATACATGGTATGGCATGCTTAAAAAGCATCCATACTAACTATGCTTGGACAAAGATACTGTCAACCTAAATTTGATGAATCAATGTGAACACTAATGTTAATCACTTTAACACTCTTGGTTCTTAACCAATCCCAGGTTTCATTAGTATGTTAACACTGATCCAAAATTTATTTCATGTGGACCGTAATGATGATTCAGTTGAGAAGACAACATTTTTTTCAATGTCTACTCTCTGTGATCTGTCTACAGACGGAAACGTCTTTAAGCTGCTTTTTGACCTCAACTGAATGTGAGTTTGGTGAACTTGTATTGTTATGTTGCTAATAAAAATCTGTCTACAGACACAACTGATAAACAGCTGCCAAAGCACATACTTGCCTACACAGTACGTGCTTAGTTTTTTTCAAATGAGCATATTTGTCTTATACAGATACCAACACAGAGGGCTGTGCAAGGTGAAAATAATGTCACTATACAAGCTGTATGATGTCAAGTTTCTTATTGAGCTGCAAAACATCCAAACCTACATGGCCCTGGGTAAATAAAACAATTGCCCCCTAAAACCTAATAAGTGGTTGGCGACCCTTTGCAGTAACATCTCTAATCAAGTGTATGCAATAACTGGCAATGAGTCTTATACAGCGCTGTGGAGGAATTTTGGTCCACTCATCTTTGCAAAATTGTTGCAATTCAACCACATTGGAGGGGTTTGAGCATGAACTGCCTTTTCAAGGTCATGCCACAGCATCTCAATCAATGACAGACATACAAAGAAATGGAAATCAGGAAGGGTCGAAGACTTTTTCACACCACTGTATAATCTGACACACTGAGTGTTGTTCCAGACAAACAACCACTAAGTTTGCATGGGCACCCAACGTATTATGGTGAATAAAATTGTTTATTTGTGACCATTTTCCAGCTTTGTGTAAAGGAGGAAGTATAAGGTAAGATTTTTTTTGTTCATACATTCAGCAGACAGACAACAGAGGGAGGAGATTAGGGTGAGGAATCCACTTTAAAGTAAAAGAATGAGCTAATAATTAATCTTTTTTTCTATTTTCTAACTATCCAATTAAAGATCTTCTAATTTATCCCAGACTTTGATCTTTCTGAACCTAACCAGCTTTTTTTATGTGCTTGAACAACACCAAGAGGCAATTCCACCATCTACGATGTTTGGTTTATTTCCATAAGGATTCTACTTGTTTATATTTTAGAAATGGTTTTTTGTTTGTGCTAAAGTTATGTTGATTACATGTGTTTATTTTATTCTGCCAACCTTCTATTTACTTGTAATTCTTACTCTGTGTAAGTTATTTTCATGTTATGTGACTTACTGTTTTGTTTTACAAGTCCCTTGTCTCTTGTCTCTGTTTTCAGTTTTACTTCCTTCATATTATTTCCATTGATTGGTACCTGTACCTTGTTTTTCCAAGCTGCATCTCAACCCTTTATCAGCCCTCAGGGTATATAAAGTTTTGTCTTTTCTCTGCTTTTTATCGATTTTTATCGGTGTGCTTGTTTACCTGCCTTGTATGTTCCTGTTTTTATTGTTTTAGCGTACTACTTAGAGTTTAGTTTGTTGCTTTTACCTTCAAGCCCATCTGTGAGTCTCACATTTGGTTCCTGTATCTTGCTAGAATTATGGCACAGTGTCCAAGGTCCAGTTTGGCCTGTGAAGCCTGAGCCAACGGGTCCTATGTTACCAAGTCTTCAGTGTAGCCCTGAACTGTCCCTCAGTATTGCCAGTTTTGCCTCAGGCCTTTCACTCAGCTATTACTTGGCTTTGCATCACTTTGTAATCACCCACCCAAACTGTCCTTCTGCTTTACTCTTGGGCCAACCTCCTAATCTGTTTTATCTTCATTCCTGGAGTTTTTGCTTTTGTTTTTGTTTTGTGGGTGTAGGGGGATGAGGAGTGTTGGTGGAAGAAGGGGAAGGGAGAGAAGCACAAACTCTGTGTAATCAAGTGTTTGTGCTTCATCTCACAAAATGACCTTACGCACATAGCAAAATTGGTATGGCCTGGATCTGGCCCACACAATGTGCTTATACATGGCCCACATACCGCAAAGAATGACGGCCCTTTGGTGGCCCTGATCGGGTTTGCCAGAGGTGGCCCACACATGGACCAGCACAAGGCCAGTTGCAGACACACTGGTGGCCCTGTGCTGGCCCAGAACAGTGTCAGCTCTGGCCACAGATGTCAGCCTAATGTGTACCTTAATCAAGCCATGTAATAACAACATGTGTCAGAACATAATAGTGCAAAAGTAACATGACGACACTGTTCAGACAGTGAATGGACTGGCATGTTATAAAGAGCACTTTGAGTAATCTGTGAGAGTAGAAAAGCACTTTTCTACTCTCACAGATTACTCAAAGTGCTCTTTACAACATGCCATGTTCACCCAATCACAGACTTTCTCTAAACTGAGTGCTTCCTAACTACATTCATACACATTCAAACTCTTGACAGGGACCGAACCACTAACCTCCTGATCAGTAGGTGACCTGCTCTACCTCTTGAGCTACATCCACCCAGTGGAATCCCCCGGCAGCCTACACTTATTGCAGCATAATAAAGAGAGGATTCAAGGTCACCTGATCCAGCCCTAACTATATGCTTTAGCAAAAAAGAAAGTTTGAAGCCTAATCTTAAAAGTAGAGATAGTGTCTGTCTCCTGAATCCAAACTGGAAGCTGGTTCCATAGAAGAGGGGCCTGAAAACTGAAGGCTCCGCCTCCCATTCTACTTTTAAATACTCTAGGAACAACAAGTAAGCCTGCAGTGTGAGAGCGAAGTGCTCTAATAGGGTGATATGGTACCACAAGGTCATTAAGATAAGATGGGGCCTGATTATTTAAGACCTTGTATGTGAGGAGCAGGATTTGAATTCAATTCTGGATTTAACAGGGAGCCAATGAAGAGAAGCCAATACAGGAGAAATATGCTCTCTCTTTCTAGTCCCTGTCAGTACTCTTGGTACAGCATTTTAG
>VUQR01017887.1:7436-27852 GCA_015108515.1 Hemichromis elongatus | reverse complement strand
AAATGGATATAAATGCATCCATTTCCATGTCTAAAATCAGTAACAGCAGGCTAAGCTAGGTGTGCCATACTTTCAGTTCCCCTCTGAGACCACAATCCTCAAGCGAGCTCTGGGTCTGCCTCAGGTCTCCTCCAATTGGGTGTGGCCTCAGCATCCCAATCAGATGGCTAAACCAGCTTTGATGGTTCCTTCCAATAAGAAGCAAAAGCATTTCAAGTCTGAATCCATCCAGCACTCTAAACTCCTCAACACAGCTCAGCCCAGTCACCCATGAAGAAAACTTATTTCAGCTGCTTCTATATGCAGCCTAATTCTTTAGGTCACCAAAAGACTTTGTGACTTTAGTTGATGGTTGGAAATGATTCAAGTGGTTTGATCATAAGATTCCAAAGCCATTAACCTGCCAGTGCAACCAACTGCCTTTTCCTCATGTTATCAGCTCTGCCTAAAAAAACAGAAGATTTTCCCATTTCCGGATTTCTTTGTTTTTAAATGATGAATTGATTTACTCTAGGAAAAAACTTAATGAAACCTGTCTGGGCCTGTGTGGAAAAGTAACTGTCCCCTAAACCTAATAACTGGTTTGCGATTCTGACAAACCGTCAGAGGACAAAGTGGTGCTCTACCCACATGGGGTATAAGATGTGTAGTCTGGGTGGGAGGGCGCTAACTTCAACTGAGGATATTATCAAGTAGTGGAAGGAATCATTGGAATACCTCCATAATTTTACTCAGTGTATTCTCTAGAGGAAGCAGAGTCTGTGGATGAGGGGGGACAATCTGCCCATCACTAGTGGTGAGGTCACTGTGATTAGGTAAGGGGAAACAGTAAGCAGGCACTTTGAGAGCTTAAATTGATAAGATAGTAAATAGCAGTCCATTTACCATTCACCAGTGTTATTATCAATACCTTGACTGTGGACATCATGAAAAACAACATACAAATGAAGCTAAATAACCAATTGTGGTGGTGTGTGGTGTGAGGATAATTAATGACAAAGAAGAGGAGGGGTAATAAAGAACAATGGGAACCCCTGAGCACATACAACATCAGGTGACAGAGGAAATAGAACAAAAGAAATGCAGAGAATGAGGCAAAGCATTAAGGGGGAGTTGGTGGTCTGAGTGAGGGAGGGGGACTAAGAAGAGATGGATGAGGAAAATGGTAAGGGCTCAGGCATTAATAATTAAGAGATTGACTCAAACACACAAGCACATACACAGGGCATTATTCTTTATCTGTGTCACTGCTTACCAACTATCACCCACACACCCCCATGCTACTCTGACTATATTGGGCTTATCGCCTGGACACAGAGCACCATTCACCACCACAATATCATCATTATTTACATCCAGATGGAGAGGGTCTACTGGGTGTGTAAGCGTGCGTGTTGCAGACAGCATGGGGGAGTGAGGTGACAATGGCGTTAGGGGGATTAGGGATGGATGGTGAGGCCACAGATTTATGTCTGTCTGTGTCTTGACCTTGTGCCCTCTTTGTCCATGGGAAGCCTTCTAAAGTCTCTGTGTGGAGGGATTGGGGGCTGGTGACAGAGAGGTGGTCCATAGATCCACACTGATGCTTTACTGGAGATGGAGGTAAGGTTTTTAAGGTTGGCTGTGGGGCAGGCTGGGATGTACAAAGTAAATGAAGGATTGCTACTTAGCATTTTTAATTAAGGATATGACCTCTTACATATAAGAACCCAAGCAGACCGCAGAAAATGGATTTTTTGACCCCCCCCCCCCCCCACACACACACAACAAAATAGATGCCAGTGGGAAATATATATAAATATATATAAAACCATAAAAAAAGTGTAAGAAATAGAAAGTCTTATGAACCAGTTTAGATGCTCAAAAATCCGAAAGAAAAAAGCATTGTAATAAATGTTACCTTTAAAAGAAGTTTTTGCCTATCTCTTATAGCAAATTACTTGTCAATTTAGTTGATAATAGATAGTTTTCCACAATTTTTTTTTATATAATAAGTAAATCGTTCAAACAGATTGTGGAGTTGACTTGGAAAAAAAAAAAATTAAATGATACAGCAATTGGGATAATTTGCCTTACAGTGCAGTAAGTGTTGTCACATAACTCTCCCGGCATGAGCCTAAAATAGACTGTTCAAGGTTTTACTGTCTCATAGCTGTCAAGCACACGTCATTCTAACTTCCTAAGTTGTGTTTTTCTGTATTTCTTAGTGCATGTGAAGGAAAAATATACATAGAGCAGATTATTTAGAGGACATGCATATTAGGGTTTAATTTTGAAATGGCCTTTTGTAATGCCTCTGATGTGTTGACTGACATGTGAAAATATAAATAACTAAAACTTGTCTAAGGTCAGATATTGTCCTGTGGTCCACCGCAGCCAAGGCAGTGATCATGGTAGTCTTTGAGAAATAAAGAAGTAGAGAAAGCCTGCTGTAACATGGACTGAAGGATGGTGGAAGGCACACATCTATCCCGTTGAAGTCAGATGGATGGTCTTTGTTAGAGAATCCATACCACAGCCCCTGAAATCCCTCAGAGTCCCTGGGTCCAAGCAAAAAAAAGGCATTCAAGGATCACTCAAGAAAGGGCGCTTTTGGCTGTGACTCAGAAGAAATGATCTGAAGTGGGGGATTTAAAGATCTTAGGACAAGCCACAGCAATGAACCATTGATTACCGTGACTGTGAACTGCAGCGGCATCCAGGAGTAACTGAAGAATAGTCAGGGAAAACCTACTAGCAGCAGGAAAGACAGCAACAGGGATGGATGGTCTACCGACTTTTGCCACATGTCTGTGGCTTGTCTACCTCACTGCAGTGGACATCCTAAGAAACTACAGGCATGATATGAGGAAGATATTCCAGTGGTCCTCTGACAGATGGAGAACCAGGAGAACTGTGTTAATCAAATAAAGCACTATATAGCAATAATAACTCTACTTATAAATTGGATCCTTTCCTTTTTTGAAATTTGATTGCTGACTCATTTAGCTTCTCCATTTAGCCTGGATTTTTCTATGCTGTTTTTTTCTACCATAATTTCTCACTGCCAAGGAGTTATGTTTTAAGATGTGTATGTGCTTGCACAAGAACATGCTTGACATAGTATTAACTCTCTTAAATTATTCGATATGAACTGATGAACAATGTAAAGGGACCCTGGAGTGAAATAAAGCCCTGACACTCACAGAATGTAAATCGGTAGGCTCAGCCTGACCACCTGTTAAAAGTAAGGACAACATGGCTAACTTTACTATTACTCCAGGTAGCCCACTTGTTTAGGAGCAACATACAGTGTTTACTGACCAACCCCAATTCCTAATAACTTTGGACACTGTAGAAAACGTAGATAAAGATAGAATGGGAAGAGCTGCAAAACTCACAAATATACTGTACATTTAACTCACAATAAAATGCCAAAAACATCAAGGATTGAAACTAAGCAAATGGTTCATTTTGAGAAAAATATTTATTTGGAATTTGTGGAGAGCAAAATGTATCAAAAAAGTTAGAACTTTCAACAATAGTTGGTAAAGATCTGGGAATTGTGAAGACCAGTTGCTGAACTTCTAGGACAGGATTTTTTTCCCCTTTCCATTTCTATCTGCTCATCAGTCCTGCAATTTCTTTGACATATCTTTAGTTTCATGTTCACCTAATGTTTTCAGTTGGTGAAAGGGCTGGATGCAGGCAGGCTAGTTAACGACCTCGTCTATTGCTAAGCCATGCTTTTGCATTAGATGCAGTATTAGCATTTAGCATTGTGCTACTGAAATAAAAAAAAAAAAAGATTGTTCTGAAAAAGATATCACCTGGATGGGAGCATGTTATCTTGATCACTTGAGGCCCAGGTTAATAATGGTCACCTGTTGGCCAATAGGGTGCCAGTAGAAGTAGGAAGAAAAGGGGAAGTCAAGTTAAGGGAACAGCGAGAGAGAAGGAAAAGCAGGAGTTTGGAGATGAGAGCAAGGACTTTAAATGTAGGAGCTTTGACTGATAAAAAAAAAAAAAATTATATTTTTTTATATACTTTTATTAAGATGCGAAGATAAAAAGGTAAAAAAAATCACAAAACAATTAAATATTAGTCATTGTGAATGTTATATTGCACTCAATACCATAAACACCTCAAGTTTTTACTACTTTAACAGCATGTTGTAAACGTGAGGTAAAAAACTGAAGCTTTAGGTCTGGTAGATTCCTGAATGTCTTTGTGTTACTTTACTTTATGTCCTTACGTTATTTTTAAATGCTCTTTCGTTTTTCTCTAAATTTCTGATCATCAGAGACAAATTCATAATATCCTTGTAAAATATTCAGGGAAAATTTTTACTTGTTGTAACATGCTATAATTAATATTAGTGTATGAAAAATATTTTTTATGTTATATATGTAAATTTAAATGAATGGGATTTTCTTCACCTTACCAGTGTTGAGCTGAAAATGTATTGCCCTTAATTAAGTAATAGCATTGTCAGTGGTACTCTGTGAATCTAAAGGCGTACAAATAGTAAGAAAATGTCTTTTCTATGTTTCTGTGCAATGTGTTTTGGTTTCTGTCTGAATATCTGTGAAGCCTGATATGCACACTTGGCTCCTCTGATGGACAAGTCTATTGTCAGTATAACAGCCTCTGTAATTTCCTCCAATGCATCCTTCTGCACTCTCCAAGGGAGACACTGTGTAGGTCAATAATGTAAATCTGAATACTCCGCTCTACAAGGGCACAAACACATTTAGAGCTCAGTGGGCTGCAATTCGATTACCGAGATTAGACTTTGCAATCCTCCCTTAAAAAACAAAGGCAGGTTTGATTTTGGTTGGCCGAAGGAGGAATGTAAGTGGAAATGTTGTGCATCAGAGACCCTGCAGAGATCAAGAAGAGCAAATGCATTTTAAAAAACAAAGGGCCAAATCCAGTCAAACAGCAAACTCAAATGAAATTTAAACATGTGTCTTCCATTTGTTTTAAAATATTTAATATATTTAATATTTAATTGATATTTTATTTGCTTGTGAAATAGTTTTGATCAGCCAGCCAAACAACATCTTTTCTTGGTACACAGGACTTATTGTCTCATTGTCTGTAGCATGGCTTACTTGTTGTTCCTAGAGTATTTAAAAGTAGAATGGGAGGCAGAGCCTTCAGTTTTCAGGCCCCTCTTTGATGGAACCAGCTTCCAGTTTGGATTCAGGAGACAGACACTATCTCTAAAATTAATCTTTTCACTAAAGCATATAGTTAGAGCTGGACCAGGTGACCCTGAATCCTCCCTTATGCTGCAATAGACGTAGGCTGCCGGTGGATTCCCATGAAGCATTGAGTTTTTCCTTTCCAGTCACTTTTCTCACTCACTATGTGTTAATAGACCTCTCTGAATCATACCTGTTATTAATCTCTGTCTCTCTTCCACACCATGTCTTTATCCTGTTTTCCTTCTCTCACTCCAACCGGTCGCAGCAGATGGCCGTCCCTCCCTGAGCCTGGTTCTGCCAGAGGTTTCTTCCTGTTAAAGGGAGGTTTTCCTTCCCAATGTCACCAAAGTGCTTGCTCATAGGGGATCATATGATTGTTGTTTTTCTCTGCATGTATTATTGTATGATCTGAATTGAATTGAATTGTTGAGTTTATTATTATTATTATTATTAGGGATGCAACGATACCAAGTTTTTCAAACCGATACGATACCGATACTTGGATCTGAGCACTTACCGATACCGAGTACAAAAACCGATACTTCTACCACACACAAAAAAAGGCAATAAATTGGAAGACAGGTATTTATTTTAGTCTCTGTCAATAAAAAAATTATATATATATATAGATATAGATATTATTATAGATATTATATATATATATATATATTGTAAATAAATATAATATATAAGACCTCTTGCCTTCCCTCTATATTTATTTCCCTTACTGTAAGAGGTCTGTAACAATCCCTAATTATTATTATTATTATTATTATTATTAGTAGTAGTAGTAGTAGTATTATCCCAGGTGGTAAAGTAAAATTAATGTCTAAAATAAGATCATTTATCAATTAGCTTTTCTGCTTAGACATTTTTCTCCTTTAATTGGGTAAAATTTTCCTTTTAGGATCCTCTGACAAATTTTCTACGCAGTGTAAAATATCTCATTACTTAAACCCACAGACATGCATACACTTTATCAGGATACTTAGAAGAAGACATTTTAATTAGAGACACTTAGCTAATATAGACAGACACACATACAGACATTCAATGCTAATATTTCCTCCCTTAGGGATTCCAGCTGGCAGTCGGGCCTAAAACCAATTGCATCACTACCTGATTGTCCATTTTATAAGTCTATTGATTCCCTATCACCTCCCCACACCAATACGCCTCAGCTCATCTCTTCCTTCTTACCATGCATGGAGGTCAATGATAAAAGATCTAACGGATGGAAATCCTATTAGAGAAAAAAAAGATAGAGTTAAGGACAAATAGACACTGAGGTAGAGGAGTTTTCTATTGTCTCCAGAGAAACTGGTCAATACAAACCGAAGGGGTCAAAAGCTCCACATGCAAATTTTCAGTACAGAGGATTCTAGTGTGAATTAAATTTTACATTTCAACGCTCTGGAGAACTGCGATAAATGTACTTTCTTTGGTAAGAAAACTCTTCCAGTATGTTTTAGCCTGTGCCCTTCATCAGAGTTGTTAAGAATTATATTGGCGACAACACTTAATAGTATATACACGCTTAAGTAGGCCAGAAGAAAAATTTAAAAACGATATGGGTCCAGTATGTTTATCCACCAATGGAGCAAATCTGTAACATGTCTTGATGACCCAGATGAAGGCCATGGGCCACAATTCATTAGTCAGGTAAGAAAGATTATTTTACTCTACAATTGCTCTAGCTTTGACTTGACTTTGGTGACTCAGAGTACAACTGAAGGGAAAGTGGAAACATTTAGTTTCACAAACCAAGGAATTAAACATATGAAATTTTGACCTGATACTGGATCAAAAGTGAACTTTCATGGCAAGCAATCCAAAAGCTCCCTTATTGATTCACTGATAAATAAAATAAAATTAATTTAGCTTTCTATCAAATCAAACTGAAAGAAACAAGATGTTTTTTGTTTGTTTGTTTTTTTTTTAAACAAATTTGATTATGATTTAGGATATGTTTGAGCTAAGTTATCAAAAAAGGTCCTCTGTGTAATACTATGAACCCCAAGCAGTTTTTTGGCCTTCCGAATCATCCTTTGCTTTATTAGATATCTATATTCACTTATAGGGGAAGAAGTGAGGTGGACCAAAGCCTGTTCCCGGTTCCCATGGGAAATACCTGTGTGAACCTTGGATGTTCAGTTTATGTTGTTGTGTGTTTGCCCATTGTTTAAACTTCATCTTAATCAAATGTGCAGGACTCCATTGCCAAAGCAGAGGCCAGAAAAGTCAATAGGAGAGGTATTGACTGCAGAAGATTACCCAGCTAATGAGGGATATAAGGATAACCCTTTGCATCTAATTGCATCAATTAGTTCTACTTCTTGGTGTCAAAACTTAACATATGAATATACAAACATAAAATTCATATTTTAAGAATCAGAGCTATAGAAAAGTGTGACATTACTACAAATTACTGTGCAATAATGTGCAGGGAAAACAAAGGAATTGGGGGGAACTCACAGGTATAGACAGAGCCTGCAGGCTCTACGTGAAAGCGTACTGCCAGCTGGTGCAGTAAAACCCAGGATCCTCTTGCTGTGAGGTGACAGTGCTAACCAACACACACACTGTATTGCATTAATAACTAAAAAAATTGCAGACTGCTAAAAAATAAAAGGCTTAAGGTCACTTTCCCTGGCTTAGGTCTTTTTCAGGAAGCTGAAACAATGAATCACCTCCAGTCTAGTTTCCCCTTTGAGTGAACTGCAGGGCAACTTGTAACTTCTTCTCTATCTCTCTGCTAAAGAAAATTGGAGCGGTAGAAGTCTTGGAACTGAGTACGACTGATCCAGAACACTAAATAAGTTTTAACTTACATGACAATCATTCTTCCTCAACACTACAGGCTCACTGGTGTTAAAATGCTTGAGAAATCAAGAACATGATTCTGACTTTGCACCCTGGCTTTTCCAAATGGGTGTAACCACAGTAGCATAGGATTTGAAATTGCCAGGTCTGGGTGGTAGGTGGGGTTTAGGAGATCCCCCCCCAAAAAAGCTTTATCAGTAAACAAAGTAAATCCAGGAAAACATAATAAAGAATGTTCTTGTTTCTGAAAGAAAATCAGATTGGTTATTAAGTAAATTAACACTAAATTGATCCAAGAGTTACAAATGAGAGTAAATTATTAATGGCATCATTCTTAAGTTATAGTTTCAGAAAAAAAACAGAGAATCACACAGCTCTCTCCTTGTTTTATGATCAAGGACTTCGTGACACTGAGAAGGAAAAACTCCCTTTTGACAGGAAGAAACCCTCTGCAGAACCAGCCTCAGGGAGGGACAGCCTGGTTGTCACAGGTTAAAGTGCGGGAAAAAGAAGAGGGCAGACAAAAGACAAAACAAAAATTCTACTCTTAAAAGTTGAGAGTGCCTATCACCTAAATCTACCTAGAGAGGCCTGGTAGCTCAAGACTCTGCCTCCCATTCTACTGTTAAAAAAACTCTAGGAAATACAAATAGGCCTGCAGTTTAAAGGAAAACTGCTCTATTTGAAAAATAGGGTATGATGAGGTTTTTTTTTAGATATGAGGAGATGAGTGAGAAGAAGGATTTTATTTTTTTTCTGGATTTAAAAAGAAGCCACTGAAGAGAAGTCAATATAGAAAACCTATGGTCTCTCTGGCTAGTCCCAGTTAATAAGAAGTAAGGAATTAAAAAGTTCAATTGATGGAATTTGCTTTTCTCAATTAAGCGATTGTTGTTCAGCTGCTGCTTTTCATTTGCATTGAAGCTATCGTCACCTCTTAATGACTGAAGCCCCTTCAACAGACAAGCAGCAAACCCCAACCTCTGTCTGCCTGTAAAACTTTCTGACTGAATACAGATTATTTCATTACTGTTAAAATCTCATTTTTAAAAGTATGCAGTCCAGAGTATGTTACTTAAACTGTTGTTAATACATGTGCAAACTATGACATCATTGTGAATTTATAACAGAGTGTAAAATATGCAGAAGTATTTTCTACTTGGTGGAATGAGCTGACATATCAGAACATGCCTGTTTAGTTTATTTAGGTCCGCCGTCAGAGAAACAATTGTCAGCACAGAGCTGTTTTGGTGAAAACTCCGACATCAGAATATCTGTCTTTTTCACCTTGGAGTAACTCTGAGAGCACGTAATCACCTCAGTGAAACAAATTAAAGGTTTCTGAATATTAGTATAGAATGTATGTTTGGTAGTCTTCTAATGGCTCTCTTTAGGCCCCTTTACATAGGATGTAGCATGTGCTGTGCTAACTAGAGCAAAGGACCTAAAATTTGTGTTGCGCTGGCTGCTGTGTGTTCATTTTCTGGGGCCACTCTAGCACTAGTTGCACCTGCTCTGTGTCATTTCAATTTCTCTCTGACTTTTTATCCTCTACGAGAGTTTGTGTTATATTATGTTTAACTAAAAAATATATCGCTCTTTCATAAAGAAGAAAGTTTTGTAATTATCCCGACTAGTCAAGAGTGTGTTGTTTCCAAAACACTGCTTTCCTACTAAGGGCCCTGGAGCTGTTGAAGGGAATGACTTACTCATAGGCTCTGGAGGTCCCTATATATGCACTTAAACTTGTGTCTGAACTTGAATACGCATAGACTGTTTTCCTTCGTGTGGCGGATTTTTTTTTTTATTGTGGTGGTTTATGTGCTGCGGCACAGCGGGAAACCGTTATTGCAAGGCACAGAAACGAATGTGTTTCAGAGCACAGTGCTGTGCCACACAGTTCAGGACATGCTCATAACTCAGAGGTCTGAAGGAGAAACAATCAAGCCAACAATAGGCTAAATGAAAAATTAAGCTCTAACAGTCTCAGAAATAACCTCTACATCTGGTTTGGGGTCTATGAGGAAGCTTGTTTGCAAGAATATTTATCTTCTGTATTTAATTTTTTAAAATTGTATCTATTTATTAGATTAGTTTGATTAGTTTGAATGGATGAAGAACTGTTTACTGGAAATCGTTTTTTCGTGATTTGCAATGTAAAATGTAAAAATGTTCAAACTGACTGTGAAGTTTTATCCATTTATTTTAGATTTTCAAAACTTAATTGTAAGTTTTTATATTTTAATGGATGAAGAAGTTTATAATGAAAGCTATCAAAAGAATATGAAATTCAATTCAGTTTTATTTATATAGCGATACTATACTGAGAAAATCATCTATAGTTAACAGTCAGCTGGCTGACCTGCCAAAAAGCGACAATTTTGAGTGGCTGTATCCGTAAGGGCATTTTAAATAGTGGCTAATAACTGCCACCATAATAGCCTCTGGTACACAGGCCATTAATAACAATAAATGAATCCTAATTTATTGTTATTAATGCACACATTTGATGTACACATTTGCACAACAGACAGGTTAATGACGCACAAGTTTATTGGCGATTTGGAATGTATTTGTAGTTGTAAATTTAAAAATAATTTCTGCATAGAAAAAGACACTCCTGTCCTGCTAATAGTTTTTTCAAGATATGGACCATACACATGCATGCACATCATTAGAATGAGAGCTTGACCTTGCAGTATGAGGACTGAGGTCCACCATGACAAAAATAATGGTCCTTCAGTCTAACAACTCTCATTCCAGGTCTGCTTTGTCCTTTCCCTCCACACATGTATAAGATTCATGTTTCCAGACCAGATGACTCCCTAGTGGCTCATACTTTGCTAGCTAGCACAGTGGCTAATAAGGTACCTAAGACATAGTGGTATCATTACTTTTGCAGAGGTTAAAGTTCAACCTCATCATTACTGTGAAAACACTTGCTCATTGCTACACTTCTTTCCTTGCATTTCATCACCACAGCTGGCCTTTCTTTCCTTCTTCATGTGGGATAGTCTTCATTTAGCATTGCAGAAGTTCAAGGCCCCAAAGATGCTGTCTAAAAAGGAGAAGATAAACTTTTTTCTTATTTTTCTTTGCTCCCTTTCCCCCCTTGCTGTTTAGCTGTTCTTTAATTCTCTCTTCTAAATTGTTAGCTGAGGCCCAACTAAATGTATCATTACCTCTATAGCATTAAAGTTGAACAACAATGGTGTTTCTTCTTTTCTCTCTTCTTTCTATACCTCTCCATACCCTTTTGTCTTTCTCCTCTACAGCTAATTTGCTTTGCGTGTATTGATGCATCATTACCTCTGCTCAGGGTCAATGCTGAATGGTTATTAGCTGTAGCCTCTTCATCCAGATGACTTGCTTCCACAATGTGGATCTGTCTGACTAGATGACAGCCCCAACCCTTTGCTTGTCTATCTCTTTTTTCATGACATTTCTTCTCCATCTTCTTCTCCCTTTATCCCTCAACTACCCAGTCCTTTCACTTTGTAGGTTAACCCCTTGTTGATCGAAGCCAGAGTATCTAGTCTGGCAATGGTGCACAGATTAGACAAAGGCCAGATGGGCAACTGAACTAAGCCCTATTAGAGAGAGTCATTACCTTGTCTGCCTCAAAGACAGGCCAAATTATCTATAAAAAGACAACAACAAAAAAATCCAAGCTAAACTGAGATTGTGATCTACAGGCAAACCAAAAAAAAAAAAGTCTGCAGCGGATGGTTCATGTGAAATCAAAGAAAAAAAAAAAGATTTAAGAAAGTAGGTATAAAAGCAGAAAAAGCACGCCAGTAAGGAAACACTTAGGAAGAAAGAAAAAATCATTTGAAAAGTCGAGGAGAAAAAAAACAAGAGTGGGAGATGATTAAAAACCTTGAGTCACAATGGACATGAAGCACAGAAGGTAGGAAGGATGCAAAGAGCATTTCATCTTATTTAGGTGTGAAAATATGAAATATAGAGCCAGGACCTTTTTTTTCTGATGGTTTGCATATTCACATTGTAAATAAACCTTTTGACTTTGGTCTTGCCAACACTGCACTGTCATTTTTCATTAATTCAACCTGTAGATAGACAGCTACAGTTTTTCTTCATAGCTTTGACAAAATCCTTTCTTTAAAAATAGTTTTTATTTTGAACATGTGAATAGAACTAAATCAACAAGCAAAGAGGAAAACTTCAAAACATCACATTTTTATGAATATCTCTATATCTACACAATGTTTACGAAAAGGAGTGGGATGAAGTTCACACTTTTTCTTTTCCAACCCCCCTATTTCAAATCCCAATATTTCATTTTTTTTTACCAATCAATATTCACATTTGACATTATATAATCCATACATTTTTAACTATATACAAGTCTACATTCATATACAATACACATGAAACAATTTAAGATCATAAACCAAAATAACAATAAACTACTTTTACATAAGCTAAACACCCAAGTGAATCACACAACTCATCAAAACAGTTTATACTTCTGTCAGTGACAAATCTAGACTTCTTAGTTTCCTGAATATTGTCCAACACTGAATTAAAGTTCTTCTCAATCAATTTGACATAATTCTCACAGCAGAAAATTTTCATTCTCACCATTCTTCATGCAGTCCTCAAAACAGTTAGGAGACTTGTCTTAACACAGACTCACCTCTGCACAATTGATGACAACTTTTGGCTTCTTTTAGAGAAACTACCCCATAAATGCATGAAAAAACATACAATACATACAGGGATGATCTCAAGATTGCATTCTTTACCAGAAGCATGGAAGTTTCAGGGTTCTACTCAGCATGTTAGCAGTTCCTAGGCCTGCACCCCTTTGGACAAAGACTTTTGATAATGTGCCTGGAATTTGCTGCCGTCACTCTTCCAGTTTTGGGGTTAAAGCTACTGCTGCTCCAACATACTGTAGCTGGATAGTATAGATGCAATATTGCTGTCTCTGATGCAACAGTTTAGGGGTGCAAAACCTAGCCCTAGCCAGGTCACCAGTGAGTGAGTGGGAGAGAATGAGCTGAACATATAGTTAAACATTAATAATTTCTACGCTCACTGGCTGCTACTTTTATTGCAGAAATCTTCAAGTGCTTGCATATGAGGACTGTGACGGACTGTTCGATTCAACCCTAAGTGTGAATATTTAATTTGCTTAACATGGTACACCTATACATAGTAACTAGAAAGCCACACTCATCTCTTTTCTCTTTATACTCACCCGCAACTATGAACTTTAAAACATACTGTACACAATTAATCTAAACACATACACACACATTTACTTGCGTGCAGACAGCTGACACAGCTGAAAGCCTGCAGAGCTTATAGGGCCAGAAAACATACCAGACATGCCTTTCTCATCCCATTTAGCTGATGCTTTTAGTAATTTAAAGTGCATAAGAGTTCAAGTAAAAGCACGGGTACATGCAGCACTGTGGGAGCTTAGGCGACATTATGAAACTGAGCTTAGGTTAAAGTGTATTAGATGAGAGCAATTCAGAGGGAACATAAGTCCACAAAGAGAGAAGCAGGTATAGTAATTCAAGTAATTGTCTCTCTCTCGTTCTGTGTGTGTGTGCGTCTCTGAGTGTGTATTATTTGATTAAAGCTCTAAGAAGCATCTGTGTGGGTACAAGAAAATGGAAAATGTCCAGGATGTAAGCTTATTTGATAATACTTCTTAGGGAACATTTAGGACCACAAGGTAGTTAAATAAACTCAGTGGCTTCAAATCATTTTAATCAAGCAACATATGTAAATAATGCAATATGCCAGAAACAGCTCTAATTATTTTTTTTTAATTTATGAAAGTGACATATGAGTAATGAGTAAAATATCTGATTACAAATAAACAAGCTGTCCTGACAGAGAAAAACATGAATCTAGAGGCCAATGTTTCGAGGCAACAATCATACTTTGGTTTTTCTGCCGTTTCCTTGGTTTGTACTTATAGCAACATTTCAGGGTCACTGCTTGAGCTCCTTTTTTGTGTCTGTCCTGGCATTTTTTCATTAAAGAAAGCATAGAAATATCTGCCAGATGCCTCTAGCAGAAAGCTGAGCTTGGATTTGTTGACCTGTCTACTTGGTTTTTGTTTACTAGAGGTTTATGCTGCTGTGCACCCAGGCAGAGGCTATCAATTTACATCCTGTGGCATGCAAAGAGTGATGTCAAGAGCCATTGCTGCATTCGCTGATTCCTCCACCTAACATGTTGAGAAGAGAACGACAGGGACAGTTGGCGTGACTGGGAGATGGAGAGGGCACGCAATCCCAGTCCACCCTCTGTGTGTCTGTGTGTTTGTGTTCTGTTTTTCCACACAAACTGACACACACACATCAATGCTAAATCAACCTCACTTTTTTTCTGTTGAAGTTCTTAAAGATTTTTTTTCGTTCCTAGCTCCCTGGCAGCTCTGAGGGAGATCTCAGAGTTTCCATTGGTCCAGACGAAGGAAGCAAGAAAAATGTGTAAGAAAAGCTACAAGAGATGCTGTGTGAGGCATTGAGGATGGAAGTGGAAAGTGAGAGAGAACCAGTCTACGGAGCATTGGATCCATGATGCATAAGCAACACCAAAGTGCTCTTTTATTCAGTGTTTTATTCACGCACACAGACTTTGCTTTTCCTGGAATAAGTGAACTACTCTAGCGAGAGAGCTGAAACTTGTCAGGTTCTATCACGCAACAGGGCTGCAATACAGGGGACTTGCTGTATGTGTGTGTGTGTGTTTACGGTGGTGGTCAGGGGTGGGGTGTTGTGTGACATGACCGAACACTCTGCTAGGATGGAAAATGTCTATGATGGATTGCGTGCCTTAGTTCATCGCTCGAAGGAAAGCTTGTTGCCTCGAGATGGTGTGGTGGTTATTGTGTTAAATGTGTGATAGTGCACTTGTTTATATACTGCATACTTTACATACAACCAATGATATGTCACCATCTTTAACTCACATATAATATTCATAATCTATTTCATCTCAGTAAATTATGTGGAATGTTTTGGAAGAACTACTTCAACATTGGAGAACAATCAGGAATTAACTCGCTTAGTTTGAAATCAGGTCAAAGCTCTAAGATTAGCCAGAACCCCAAAGCTGTTTTATACCATATGTATGTCAGTAAGATACAATAGCAAACATTTTATCACTGATTTGTTTATTTCACTGGCAAAATAATTGACATTGCGATATGATGAACAGTTATTCATCATCATTATACTTTTTATTGATGTTTTTTGCACTTTTTTTTACTTCAGGATCAAGGGATAAATTTCATATTTAGGTTGTGATTCAGCTTTAGGTTGATGACGCTTCTCTCTTTGTTATTGCGTAAGATGCCCTCAGATTCAGACCTCAGCGCGACACAACAGCAACATGGATAAATCACCATCTTTGTCCGCTCTTAATGCTAAATGCATTTATTTCACTATTGGTGTATATTTATAGTAATTTCAAAATTAATCGATGAAAAAAGTACAAAGACTAAACTACCATACTATGTACTGTCGGTGAAACCTGACAATACATCTGGCAGCAGAAAAAAGCATGATATAAGCTAAAAAAAAAATTAATTGCATGTTTAGCTAAAAATTTTAATCTTGAATCCTCACACAGTACACTTTGTCTTGCTAATAAACCATATTAGGGCATCAATGGGTAAAGTAATTTAGATATATTTATAATCACCAGTAATATGTATGTTTTAGATATATACTTTTTTATAGGATGGAATATAACATATCTGAGTACTTCTAACATTACCTAAAACAAAGGTTTGGTGGAGGATATTGGAGCAACAGATTAGTAGAATTGCTAACTAGCTAACAACGATACTCTAACACAATACATGTGCTAACCATTAGTCCAGCTAATGCATTAATAGTAGGAGTTACAGAATGATGTTTGCTATTGTATAGACCTGTGCCTTTGTTTATATTGCAACATGGTTGTATTTACCTTAATTTAATGAGCTGTCAATGGCAGTAAAACTTTCAGCAGAGATGTTAAAACTGGAAAAGAGTATAGATTTTAAAAGCTGAGAATATGACCAATAAAGACAAAAGAGTTGGCTTATATGATGAAGAGAGGAAGTGCCTTGAGGCAACTGTTACTGTGATTTTTCCGCAATATAAATAAAATTGAATTGAATTGAACAAAGGTGGTCCCGTGTTAGTAGTTAGATAGGTTTGGCATTGAGGAGAGATATGCAGAACAGCAGATGGTAGTGCATTTTGTAAAAAGGATATAAATGGCTGTGGTAAACATAATTCAAGAAGGAGAAAGAACATAGGGTGATGTATAAGAATGGAGGAATGAGCACATAGATGGACTACATCTTATGCAAAAGAGGCAATCTGAAAGATTCGTGCCTGCAAGGTGGTGCTAGAGAATATAGCAAAGCGGCACTAGATGGTAGACTGTAGGGTGCTTTGGACATCATCAGGAGGAAGTGAAGACAGATGCAAGAATAAAATGGTGAAAGTTAAAGAAGGTAGAATTTTGCTGTTTAGGGATGAGTTGAGACAGCCTCTGAGTCTCAGAGAAAAGTTCCCGCATTACTGGTAACTTTAAAACAAGTACAGATTTTAGGGCTTTAGTATTTCCTCTACACAGAGGAACGAGTACAAAGAGACTTGGAGATGGAATATGGAAGAGCAGAAAAGTATTCAAAGGCTGAGGTTAGCAAAGAAAAAGTGGGATGGTCAGGGAGGCGACTAAAGAGGGAGGAAAGGACGTGTATTGATTCAGTAAGCAAGTTCACTGTTTACTAAATTAAAATATTACAAAACAAATCAACATAATTTGTTGATTTTGTGAAATTGCATTTGTTCATGTTAGAAATGAACAAAAGGAGAAAGACACAATGAATATTAAAATACAAAAAAGAGTAGAAAAGTGCGACTATGTGTACCTGTGTGGTGTGTGACAGGTGCATGTTTATTCTAGAAAATAAATGGATTAACAGAAGAAGAAGACAATCTTTGGGGATAATCAGAGATCAGCATGAGACCTCATGATCCTGATGGCAAACCAAGCAGGGTTTCCCAATGTGATAATGCGTTTGTGTGTGGGAGAAATTGTACTGGCAGATTTCCTTTTTACAAAAGAAACAAAGAAAGGCAGAAAGAAATAAAGCAGTGAAGGAAAAGAATCAGGTTCATGAACAACTACATCCAATAAATAATACAAATTTTGCATATTCACGTTTATGGGATGAAAGGGGACATGCTGGTGTGTGGGTGTCAGCCAGAGGGCAGCCTGAAAGAGTCTCACATCAACAATGCTGCTTCTCTGAAAGGATCTTTTTTGCCTGCTGGCCTGAGTGAAGAGAGGTTGGACATGTGTTACTGAACTGGTTCTTCCATTGGTTGTGACCCATATTGCTGCCAGTGCTCACAAAGGCAACATTCACACACAGTTGGACCAATACTGTATAAGGAAAATGTTTTAAAACTTTAAATACTATAGGATACAAGTGACTATAGTTCATTATTTAAATTTAATTTTATCATTTTAGTTGTTATTTGTTTAATATGTGTTAACTACATGTTGAAGTTAGCAAAATGGTTATTCTGATAAATTATCAAATTGTCATAATGTTTGTGGAGTTTGAACCCAAAATGAGCCAAAAATGCAGATTTCCAAACAGACTAGAATACACAAAAAACCCCACCATTATTTAAGGTGAGCTGGCAATACTGGCAACAGAAACCTGAATTACACAAACCAACCAGGACGATAAATCATGATCACACTGACATACAAACATCACACTATGACAAAGAATTAAGGAACGTGCTGGGGGAGCAGCACAGCAAAGAAGGGCTCATGCAGGCTGGAACAACTAATCAGGAAGGCTGGCTCTGTGGTCGGTACACAGCTGGACACTCTGGTGACAGTGGCAGAGAAAAGGACACTAAAGAAACTGCTGGACAATGCTGGGAATCCTCTGCATATGGCCATAAACAGCCATAAACTCCTTTGTCCCACTTGCCATCAAACTGTTTCTAGGTCCTCGCTGGTGGGGAGAGGGAGGGGAAACAGGAGGACAAAGGAGGATGGGAACAACAAAGCTGTAGTGCATATATATATATATATATACATAGTGAAAAATGCCAGTATCCAGAAGCAACTGGATTGTAGGTGCGGCCGGTGGTCTGACTAGCTTGACTGTAACCTCGCATGTGAGATGTAAGGGCCACCTGACCACAGTCTTGCAACAGGCTGCTGCCCCTCAGCTGTAGCATTTAACGGAGTTCTGATGGTTTCTGCTGAAGCTAATATATTGTTAAGTAATGTGGCTGCTTCACTTAGGCTACTAGGAGGTTACTGAGTAGACATCTGTGTAGTGGTTTGAAATGTACCACTAAATGAAATGATGTTACTTACGGCACCTAATACCAGCCTCTCCACAAACCTGGATAAATGATGGACATCAACACAATGAATGGCAAACCACTTAGGGGTAGGTTTGGGTTGCATTTTAGCAACATGCTAAATAAGTATAAAAATATAGGTAAATATCTGAGATAGTAGAAGATGCCATCTTTGTAATTAAACAGTTCTTCTGTTGGAGGATTTCCATTTGGGTATTTAAATAAAGATCGCTATCCTTAACATAGTAGGGTAGAAGTAAACTAAACTGTATACAGGTCAACAGTGGTGGATGTTTGCTAGATACACCCACTAAATTTTCATTCATGAAGGTTTTGTTAGATTTTGTGAAGGTATTTTTCTCAACAACAGAAATAATTCTGCCATAATGCAATTTTGTTGTCTTCTGTAGTCTTTCAAGTAGGTAATGAATTCATTCTTTCTAACAGTAGATCAGATTTTGTTGATTTGGCCACTTCTACATTTTTTTTCCTGTCTCTTTGATAGGTTTATTTGGGTTTTTCAGCCTAATGATGGCCTCACTCACTTGCACTAACTTCTCTTTGGGCCTCAAATTTCAAGTTAGATTACAATTACAGTTTACGTAGTCACATTTAGCATCACAGCTATAAGACACTAATTCTGTTCTTCAAACACATCATTATGTTATGAAAGAAAAAGGCAGCAGGGAGCTTTACCTGGCTATTAAACTGCGTGTCCAACATGTTCTTATTCCAAAATGTAACATACGATGCTATGTGACAAAGCATTGGTACATTACGCTTTCGGCCACCCAACCTGTCTGTATGTTTAGCATTCGGAAACATGGGAACTGTTTGGAATGTACATTTTCATCTCATGTACATTTCTCATTGTCAATGGCTTTGGAAAACACTATCTAATACAATTAAGGTTTAGGATTAAGATTAGGGTTAGGGCTGGAATACACGACTGGAACATGTATTACCACGAGGAGCATCATTCTGTTGGATTCCATCTACAATCCAACACGTATCATAGGGACGCAGAAGGTTACCGTTCGTGTTCCTACGGGATGCCTCGGGACGTGGCAAATTATTGGTATGTTACGTGTTGGGAATGAGAACAGGAACAGTGGTGAACCATCCCTCTAGCGGCCAGCCAACCACAATTACCCTAAGAGCACAGTGACGACTCATCCAAGAGGTCACAAAAGACCCCAGAACAACATCCGAAAAACTGCAGGTCTCACTTGCCTCAGTTAAGGTCAGTGTTCTTGACTTCATCATAAGAAAGAGATTAGGCAAAAACAGCCTGAATGCCATGAGTTCCAAGACGAAAACAACTGCTGAGCAAAAGGAACATAACGATTTAGTCTCAGAAAACCTTGATGATCCCCAGGATGTTTGGGAAAATACTCTTTGGACTGATGAGACAAAAGTTGAACTTTTTGGAAGGTGTGTGTCTCATTACATCTTGCTTAAAAATAACACAGCATTTAAGAAAAGGAACATCATACCAACAATAAAATATGGTGGTGATACTCGGATGGTCTTGGGCTGTTTTGCTTCCTCAGAACCTGGAAGCTTGCTGTGATAAATGAACCATGAAATCTGCCCAAACATCCTGAAGGAGAATGTCCTGCCATCTGTTCGTGACCTCAAGCTTAAGCGCACTTGGGTTCTGCAGGAGGACAATGATAAAAAACACACCATCTGAATCCACCTCTGAATGGATTAAGAAAAACAAAAATAAAGACTTTGGAGCGGCATAGTCAAAGTCTTGACCTGAATCTGATTGAGATGCTGTGGCACGACCTTAAAAAGGTGGTTCATGTTTAGAAACACTCTAGTGTGGTTGAATTACAATAATTCTGCAAAGATGGGTGGACCAAAATCCCTTCACAGAGCTGTAAAAGACTCTTTGCCAATTATCGTAAATACTTGGTTGCAGTTGTTGCTGCTAAGCGTGGCCCAACCAGTTATTAGATTTAGGGGACAAACACTTTTTCACACAGGGCCATGTAGGTTTGGATATC
>VUQR01017881.1:6180-29639 GCA_015108515.1 Hemichromis elongatus | reverse complement strand
TCACGACTGGGGCAGCAGTCGTGTGGAGATAGAGGAAAGATCCAAATGCAGACGGAGGTGGAATGCGAGAGTGCGTTTATTTACAGTGAACAAGTTTAACAGAAGCAGGAGCAAAACAAAACATAAACCTAACTGGGAAAACTAAAGGGTGAATTAACCAGAAACAAATGGCACGGGGAACAGAGAGACGCAGATATTAACTGGGGTAACCTAAACAGACGATCCCACGACGAGCACACACTGACACCCACTATAAATACACACACAAGGTAATCAGGTAATGACACACAGAAGGGGAGCACAGCTGACACTAATTCCACAAGACGAAGCAATACACAAGTTAACATGGTGACAACTGACACAGACTTTCAAAGTAAAACAGGAAATACAAACACAACAACACGAAGAGGGCACAGAGGGAAGAGCACTAAAACACTAACATAAGAACAACCCTAAATATGAAAATAGAATACAAAATAGGGATAAACACAAGAAACACAAAACACTGGGTCACCGACCCAGGATCATGACATTTAGAGCTTGCAGATATGGTTTTGGTTTGTACCCCTCTAACACAACATGCACAATGTGTAAAATATTGCCGCAGACATTCACCATTAGAGTCAGAAAATCATCATTTGAATACAAAGTCTGAGCAGTACATTACAAATTTTAAATGATCTCAAACTCAGCGATACTCTGTGACCATTAATCAGGTGTTTGAGAGAAAGGAAGTAATTCACCGGCTAATTCACAAACTAATCTTCTGATGAACTGGACTTCTTTTCTCTTTTGCTTCCACACCTTTGTTCTAGTCTCTGAGACATTCTGACAGCACATAATCTGGTCCTTTGATTACATTATACTGCCTTGATAAAAGGCCGAGTCATTTGTCTGTCAAGGAGCTGTCTCATCTAATCACATCAGTTTCCTCTGGCTTTGTTGGAATGTAGACAAAGGAGCCAAAAGACAATTTCAAAGTCACTTAAGTCTAAAGATGCTTAACAACGTCTCTTTATTACCCTAGTGTTCAAAAGAACCGAGGATTCGGAAGTGACCACAGCAATGCTCGTTAATCGGAGTGCAATCAAAGCATACGTGGGCTACTAAATGGCCATTATCAAACCAATTGTTTATTAAAGATTAACATACAACATACTAATGTACATGTCTAGATTATCATTATAGAGTTTATATATATATTGATGCATTGTTTTCTGTCATCAAAGATGAACTCTAGCTCCATATAACAGCTTAAACTTGACTTTTTGTTTTTGTTTGTCAAAATATTCAAAGCGCCCTACAACCACCATTTCCATTGTTTGACTATTGAAGTTTTTTCTGTATTATTTCAGCATCTTTGCCTTACAATATAAAGTGCCTTGAGGTACCTCTTGTAGTGATTTGGCGCTATATGAATAAAACAATTAATATTCTTAATGATCTCGATTCAGGATGCTGTATGAAATGCATTTTTATCCTGCGTTTTCAACTACAGTAAAATTTTAAGTTCAGATTCCATCCATTCAACTTGTGCTTATCCAGTTCAGTCCATAAAGTAGGATACAGCCTAGATAGATGTCAGTCTATTACAGAAAAACACACAACTATTCATGCTCACATTCACACCTACCACTAATTTAGAATCAGCAATTTACCCAACCCTGTACATGTTTCTGGACTGCGGAGCCTGGGTTCCTGTCCATGCTGACACAAGAAGAAGCAAACTCCACACAGCTGGACGGTGAAATCCAGGAAAGTCTTCCTGGAGAACAGTCCAAACTACTGCAGTACTATAATGCCCCATGTTTAGATATTTTTTAAAATCAGTCAGTAAATGAAACACACTGAAAAATTGTAGCAGTTAAAATATTTTAGGAAAACAAAAAAAGTTGCACTAGAAATAATCGTGTTCTACGTTACTTCAAGAGACATAATGTTAAATATAATATTTGAAATATATTTATCATGATAAACATATGATTATGTCATTTTTGATGTGCCTTTTAAAAACCTGCAGTTATACATGGATAGGTCGTTTGTGCGCGCTACAATCAAGTATTCTTAAATGTTATTTTTGTTCTTTCTTTGTGTGTCTGATGACTGAAACCTGCATTTCCACTCAGCAACACGATGGGCTTTACAATCACCCATGGTAACGGCATTGACATGACACGTGTGCACACAACCTTCATCCCTGTGTCCATGAGTCACACAGCTGCAGTGGCCATCTCTGTCTAAGAATGTGGATTTACATATATTTTTATAGACTTGTGTAATATGTGTAAAGTCACAGTGTGAGAAAAGAAAGAGAGTGAGATTAACATTTGTTCCTGTATACTAAAGATGTTAATAGGGATTGCTTTAATGTAATCTGCAAGAAAAATTCAGAAAGTTTTCACAAGCTGATGATGAGCTCTGTCAAAGGCCTGTGGTCCTTCTTGTTCGTCTGCATGTGTGCCTTTTTTGTTTCATTGTTGCCATCTGTGGCACACTAGGGGTTGACCTCATAGCACAGAAAAAGCATTTCTAAGAGTCTTTAATGACTTGTTTTTAAGTTTTGTTCTTGTAGTCTTGGACCTGACTGAGGATCAGAGCGTTCTTCTGCCACAGCTTGAATTGAATATAAATATTAAATAGTTCCTGTAGTATTTGTAAGATGGAAATTTCTCTGTCCATTTAGTGTGTGAATGTGTGTGTGAATGGGTGGATGACTGTAATGTAAAGCGCTTTGGGGTCCTTAGAGACTAGTAAAGTGCTATATAAACATATATAGACCATTTACCATTTACCGACCATTTAGGATAGTATTTGTCATCTGTTTGTTGTGTGGTACCCCAAGGTTCTCTTTTGGGTCCTGTTCTCTTTACTTCTTATATGCTTCCATTTTTTATTTTCGAGCTTTTTTGAATGACCTACAGTTATATTTGCCTTGACAAACCAGCACCCATGTTTCTATTCAGTTACTGGTGAACTGTCTTAGAAACATACTTAGAGATGTCATTATTGTAGATTTAAACATCTGAACAAGCAGTCTGTTAGCCTGGTACATTGGTATAAGAGCATCATTGGTCTCTTAGCCTCTTACTAGCACCCAGTTACAAGGAACCTTGGTGTGACATCTCATAAACAGATTAGCTCTGTATATGTTGACTCTCTGATCAGTCATTACTTTGTTGCCTGCAAAATGCAGTAGCTAGCCTTTTGACAGGAAAGAAACAACTTGGTCTCATTACACACATATTGACCTCCTTATACTGGCTTCCTGTCTACTCCAGGATCAGGTTTAGTGGTGTACATGCATTCAAGTTTAGTTGAGCAGATTTTACTGTCTTTAACATGCAAACACAGTCTTATTATTTTATTTCTATTGCATGTAATATTGATTTTGTGACTGTTATGCACAACCTGAACAGTGCTTTGGTCAGTACCTGAGATTGTTTAAAACTGTGCAGTAAAAAATAAAAAAAATGACTTAACTTAACCTTGACCTTTACTTCAATGATTAATGAAGATTACAGTAGAAGGGATGAAATATTATCAAATTTTAAACAGCAGAGCTGTCGTCGCATATTTTTGTGAAGAGTTTAAATTAAAACATACTTGATGATTTCTTTTTTGTTTTTTTTTTGCATCATTTTGTTTTGTTTTTTTTGCAAACATTAAATATGACTTCTTTGAAGAGCTTCTTTTGTGAAACTATGGTTTGAAGACATTTTGCTGTAAACATTTAGGCCCCTTGTGGAGTTGCTAGGTAGGCCCATTCAATACTCCCCTCGTGTTGGAAATTATCTCCGTTTATGAATGGGCACTGACAACAAACCTTGCCATGCTTTATTACTGTCAACATGCAGTTAATTAGCTTTTGACTAGCTTACGAGCTAACAAGATAAAGCATGTAAATAAACCAACAGGGCCCCCGTCGCGATTTATTTAATCCTCATTGACCACCTTCCTGTGTGTGTCTATCTGAGCGCGTGTGTTTCTGTTGCTGCAGGGAACTTTTTCAGCATCTTAATTGTCTTTTCTGTCGAAATGTTCAGAGCAAAAGAGTAAAGAATTAAACAGACATTTAATTAGCTGGGACAGACTCTCTTTTGCACATGAAAAAGTTTTGCAATGAGCACATGGTGAGATCAGACAGAGTGCACATGTACACAGTTAAACACTACCACATGAGAACAGAGGGAAATCAAAAAAGGGATAATTACCGTTCAAACATCCTGTTTCATTAAACTGATAATAACAGAAAATAAATTTCAAACTCTCAATGCTTAACTCATGGTACACGGATACTTTGAAAAGCAGCGTTTGAGGAGACTGAACTTGAGTAAATCTTTCAGTAGTGATCTCATTTCCACACATGTGGATGTTGGCCTGGGAAACCTCAGGACACAGATCCCTTACTGTCCAGGTTTCATTCTTTCCATTTTCTTACTCTGACAAAGAATGGCATTTAAAGTCCATCCATCCAACTAGGCCAAGCTCAGAGTGACATCAGGATAAGCCCCCTACCCCCGTTGCGCACGACACAGAAGCCAGATGGGATATAATCCCTCTGGCACGTTCTGGTTCTGCCTCAGGGTCTCTGCCCACATTGATGTGACCAGCAAACAGGCAGGGACTCAAAATCCTCATAATAGCATTATAATAGCATTACCCCAAGTTTCATGTAACATCACACATAAAACACATAGACATCTATAACAAAAAAAAGTCTCTGTGTAGTGTGCTTAACATTTTGTAGTACTACAAAATTATGCAACCAAATTATGACCAAATGCAGTGCTGCCATTGAAAAAATGTGTTTGTATAGATATATTTAACAATAGCAGATATTAACTAAATACTTGTCAGTTGCTTCAGTGTGTGTTCAAATGTTCTGAAGTTGGATGCAGACATTAATCTATGTCAATGGAGCACAAAGTTTTCAAAAACCTTGAGGTTGAAGTTCATTATTAAGTTACCAAATCCAGACTATGGTCTTCCTTTTAATCATCTGCATTTTTGGTTTGTTCCCTACTTTACTTTGATAGTTGCTTTCCTTATGTGATTATTATTGTTTTTGTTTTTAATTCCCGTCTCCCTTCATTTTTCACTGATTGTTGTCACCCATGTATGATCACTTTCACGTTTCCATTTCTTATCCCCAATCAGCTGCCTGTAAATACAGTGTGAAGGCTTGTGTTGTGCTGCTTTGTTGTCCAGAATATACTTTAGCTCCTCTCCTTTAGTTTTGTTTTGGACACATTCTTAGGGGATCATTCGTGGTGTTGTTGTGGTACTGGTTATTTTAAACTCATTCATTGTTTGAATTGTGGAGCTTTTTTTTCTAAAGCAAAGCTGATCCCAGTCAATACAGCAGTAATTTTCTCAAGGTCTATATTCAGGTGTTACAAAAATGTGGCTTTTTTTCCATTGGCAGTGAATCTTAGAAAATAAGAATCAATACTGTTACGTGAATGGATTTTTCCATCCACGGTTTAGCCCATCTAAAAGTTCAAGATGCAACATTGTCTAATGCAACATTATGAAAGCAACAGTAACCGTTTCTAGATGTGAGCACGAATACTTCTAAAGAAATTATATAAGCAGTGAATGCTTTTATTTAATACACATTACATCAGCTGAAGACTCAGCCCTCATGCACCGTATGCCAAAATACTTCTTAATGAAAAACTGTTAAAAAAATGAACAGTATGGATTTAGCTTCAGTAGCAAGAACAGAGGAAAAGTTGTTTTTAAGTCAATGAAGGAAATTTTGTCATACTGTGATGTAACCAGAGCTTTTTCACAATACAATGTAAAGCAATGTCAGTAAGTGAAAAAATACATACATAAGTGGTAAA
Source organism: Hemichromis elongatus (assembly GCA_015108515.1). NCBI lineage: Eukaryota > Metazoa > Chordata > Actinopteri > Cichliformes > Cichlidae > Hemichromis > Hemichromis elongatus. The sequence goes on along the minus strand of VUQR01017881.1, from coordinate 23,790 downwards.
AGTATGTTAGTGTAAAAATATAGTTTCAATATATATACTTTCCAAATATAATTTTAAATTATTTAAAAGAAGAGTAAAGTGAAAAGATTTAGAATCAAGTAGAAGACAGAAATTTAAAGGTCAGCCATAACTCAGACACATACTGTATACATATATGTTTTTGAGGTATAGATTGTTGCACTTACCTGTTATACAGTAAATGTACTGTATAACAGGTAAGTGACACGACAACACTGAGATGCCTACACGTGTGAGAAGGCAGCTGATGAGTTTCATCTTCAGTGGACTTGGACAGAAACGTGAGTTTTCCTCCCCTGAGAATGAAACGAACGTGCTCGGTCCAAATTACAGCATTCTGACTCAGTGTGTCATCATAAGCCCTAATTACTCAACATTAATTATATGCTGCTCTCGGGACTCAGGAGGACTCAGGTCCACAACTATCGACTAGCTGAAATAAGAGTGTTTGATTTCTCTCTTGGTTATTTTGCAATAACTTGCAAGAATATAGGTTTGGTTCACCACTTTAACAGATGTGCTTTTTTTTGGAGTATCTGCTGTTATACAGGTTATTATTAAAATTAAAAGGTAGTAAAGCCACAAGAATTAATTCATAAGACACTTTTACTTATACTACAATATTGACAAAATAGTATTTTTTATATGAGGTCTCTAATCAAGCCCACTAACAGGTGAGGTAATTATCTTTGTCAATCCACAGGACGAAGGTGACGGTGCTAATCGCTGTGGCTGGCCAGTGAATCCACTGGCCGGCTGGGACCTTTCTTAATGGAGTTTGCATGTTCTCTCTTGTGCCTGTATGGCCTCTACCTGGGTACTCCAGCTTTCTCCCAAAAACCCATTTCTTAGGTTTCTTAGGTTAACTTGGTCTGTGTCTCTGTGTCAGTCCTGCAGTGCAACCCCAATTTGCACATCTCATAAACTCATAATTTATTCACAATAGAATAGATCAAATGTTTAAATTGTAAAAAATGTGTCATTTTAAGAATACTGCTGATTAATCGTGGTTCTTCTTTGTCAGTTGTTTTCAGTTGGTGAAAAGTCAGGGCAGGTCAGTACACAGACTCTTCTATTATGAAGCTACATTGTTGTAATAGATGCAGTATGAAGTTTAGCATTGTCTTGCTGAAATATGCAAGGCCTTCCCTGAGAAAGGCTTCATTTAGATTGGAGTACATGTTGCTCAAAACCTGCATATTACCTTTCAGCACTGGTGGTGCCTTTTCAGATGTGGAAGCTGCCCATTGCCGACTGAGCACTGACAATAATCTTGATGGCTCTTCCCCTTTTTAGTTCAGAGGACGCAATATCTATTTTTCCCCAAAACATTTTTAAATTTAAATTCATCTGACCACTTAACAGTTTTCCACTTTACCTCAGTCCACCTTAACTGAGCTGTGGCCCATAAACAATGACAGCTTTTACTATATCATGTTCACATGTGGCTTTTTCCTGTATTTGTGACTAGCATAGTAAACTATGCTCATAGACAGTGACTTCTGGAAGTATTCCTGAGCCCATGCAGTGATTTCAATAAAAGAATTGTGTCTATTTTTAATGTATTGCCACCTGAGTGCCTAAAAATCAGCGGCATTCACAAAATTTTATATTGAATGACATTATTCTAAAATTATTCCACACATTTTTTCTTGTGCTTTTTGGGTGTTTTTTTTATCTTTGTTTTTTTGTTTTTAGCAGAAAAATGTTCCTTCAGAGAAACTCTGTCTTTCTAAGATACTAATTTTAAATCAGTAAAACTAATTAGTTGTAAAATCTTACTTTAGCTTTCTCTTTTTAGAATCGCTCACTTTTCCTTTGTGTCCGAACGTTTGGGGAGATTTTTTTTTCATGTAGAATATATTTGAAATTGAGATAATTTTGTTAAACATACTCTGTCTCCCTTTCTTCTGGACTTTGTTTATGGCACTTACAGACTGCTCTGCTCACTTGGCATATGTTCTTTTACAGTATTTATAGAGCTTCTTTTGTGTTCTACCATCATTATTCTGGTGATTGTTGGAACATATGATCCACAGCAGATTCCCGTGTTAAGAGACAATGAAGTGTTATCTCATCTTTTTTGGCAGAATTTTGCCTCCGGCTTTTCTATGTAAATAAAGTGTGTTATATAAGATATCAGCCATTGTATTTGCCCTAAATGACTTCAGAGGCTGCATTCATATTATGCCCCCTCTCCTCTCTCTCATCTCACTATATCTTTATTTATCCTTTAACCTATTCACTATCTCCACCCACGATCATATTTTTGATTTTGTTTTCCACATCTTGACCTTTTGCCCTGTGGTTTCACATCTGGGAGGCAGAACTTTATAATGGGTCTGCCCTTTTGTTTGCATCTGTTTCACTTTGTTCCATCTGGTCATGCAAGCGAGCAGGAAAAGGAGGATGTTGGATGATTTGAACGCTTGCCTGCTGCTCTGTTTTTGTTCAGGCTGCTTTGTGCTTCGCTCTGCAGCTCAGAGACACACAAAAAGAAAAATCTCCTCCATCTCGAGCAGTTGAACACAAATGAATGAGCACAACAGAGGATATTTTCCACATGGGACGTTGTATCTCAGCTGACTTTCAGTCACATTCTGCTTACATCCCTTCCTTATCCCACTTCTATCAAGAGAGGAATTAGAGAGCAGTCAACTCCTCATCAATGCTGCCACAAAACCAGCGTCTGAAGACTTTTTAGTTGCTGTATAAGACTTGTTACCCTACTTCTCAGTGTAAAATGTGAGCTCAGGATATTAAAGCTTAAACTGTGTCCACAGCCTGTCAGAAGTCCTTATCTCTAAAAGAAAAGAACCCCAGAGCACATAAAACAGAATTCCCTCAGCCATGTTTGATCTGTTTAACCTTTTCCACCTTTTGTTCTTGGTTGGTTTTGATTTGGTCTCTGCATTTAAGAAGTTGACATAAAGGGATGCTGGAAGATGCTGGAAGATGCTGTAGTGCTACGCACTCATAGCTTTTGGGAGATTTCCACAAATGCTTTGCTTACACCTTGTTATCAACACTGTAGTTGTGTGGTGATAATGACATTTGCACTGAATTACTTTGTGGTTGGTTCTCACATCAACTTAGTGTAGCTGATGTTTTTTCAGAGATACCTGTCAAAATATTCCTGCCTGCTGTGCTTTTGACCGATCACCTTTTCTCACAAAGATTGGCACATCTCTACTACTATTCTTCAAATGCCTGTTCAGCTAATGTTTGTGCATAGTCTTGAAGTGTAGAGATATAAATGCTTCAAGGGCTACAAGTGGTGTGTTAAATCAGTTATTCTGCATTTATTAAGAAATATATTGTGAAGCCTAGGCTTGTTTATGGAGCTTCAACAGGCACAAAGTCCACCCAGTAACTGTGCAAGCAACAGAAACAACATACAAGAAGTTAGCATTAAGTTGCTAATTGTGTAGCTAGAATGCCTAGAATTTCCTCTCACCTTCCTCACCAAAGACTCAACAACCCTTCCCAGCCTTGGCAGCAGATTGTTATTGGAACAGTTTACAGACTGGCAACTACACACACATAACTGGGCATTAGAATAACAACCATGTACATTGGTAAACTTTAATCCATGTGCATGTAAAAATTAGAGGAAGTCCAGGCCTTTATGTCTTTAAGACATTGCTGCAGTTTAACTAATTGATTTGTATCATTTAGCTTCTTTGATAAATAAAGCTGGGTATCATCTGCATAGCATATTTTTTAAATATAGCAAGGGTATTTTATGTATAATAATGTAATTGTGTTGGTTGTAGATGTTAATTGTACACTTTCAGTGTAGTGTAGTGATTTACACATGTGCGTGGTTTGACACAAATCTATTCAGGATTGTGTCAGAAATAAGGGAGCAGCTGAAAGTGGCTTTTTCTACTCTGGTTACTCCAAAAGAAAATATTTATAATGGGAGGCTGGAGCAAGCACATTTATATGGCAAATGTGCCTAAAATGTGGGTAAGAAGATGATGAATTAACGAAGCAATTAATCAAGTAATCCTTTCAGCTCTAAAGTGCTGAAAGTGTGCCTTGGTTGGCATAAAATGATGCATTATGAGGACAACACAGAACTCCCCTTGGAGATTAATTTGGGCCAGTGTGATTTATTTATTTTTTTTAAGTATCATAATTACAATGTTGCTCTTTATGTCACTTGCACATTACACAAATGTAACAAACAATGCAGCCTTTAGAGGCCTCTATTATGATTTTGAATTTTTATAATATAAAATTCCTGCATTTTTACACTTGGGGACCATTTAATTCTGAATGTGGGAGGGCCCAACTGCTCTTGCAGAGAGTAAAGTTGTTATTTCAGTAGATGGTACAAAACCTGATGAGGTGAAAGAACAAACAGTCCGGCCTGTAATGACTTCAGCTGCATTTTCATCTGTTGCTTGATAAGGCTGTTTACTGCATGAATCATGAACTCACTCTGCTGAAGTGTAAAACAATGAACCGAACAAAAACATGGAGGCTGCTGAAATAATGTCACACAGTCAGGACCAAAAACATAGACAAGAAAGACAACAGCCATAATTGTTTTCTGAATGGGAATCATTAGAAATCACAATATTATCATTACGCTGCTGCTGTTTTGTGTGCACTATTCTAGTTACACGCTTTCCAGTAGCTATTAAATGTAGCATCCAATGAGGTCTGGCCCCCAGTCTGTGTTTTAGTGCATCCCAGAGGAGCTGGACAGGGTTAAGTTCAGGGTTCTAGGAAAGCCATGAATTTTTATAAGGTTTGTGTTCTTTAAACCGAGTCTGTGAAGAGATAATGTGTGGAGCTACGATCTATTCCAGATGAGAGGATGTCCAGTCAGTCGGTTCAATTCTGCATGGACTAAAAAGTCTGTAAATTAGCCAATAGCCAAGATGAAAAAACACCAAAGTTCATTAATGTGTTTTTCCTCTAACGATCTGCTACCAAGGACAGTCTCCGTGAAAAAAGGAAAATTCAGCGTTATGTTTTCATTTTTTTCAAAAATATTATCAAGTGTCAAAGGTTCATTCTTTACTTAGGCCTGTTTTCAAGCTAGCTGTTTTCTAGCTGTATTCCTACAGTAATGTAGTGAATCTGAATCTGACTTTAAACCTGCATTCTTTCTAATGGCACACGGGGGGCAATACCTGTGATTGCAAAAAGACCATTGCAAAAATGGACATCAGCTTCCTTTCACTGGGATTGCAAACAACACTTTCCTGATGACTTTATTGTTTCAGTCACAAGTTTTAGGTCTTACTTTACAAACCACATTTTTTTGGAATTCATTTGAGTCACAGAGAGTGAAAAAAGCACGAGTACCATTGCTACTTTTTCAACCCTAACCCTAAGTACAATGCTCAGCTCGAGGCTTCACATTAGGACTTTCCTGAACAATGGTTGGCTATCGGAAATGGAACGCAGTCTAGAATCCAGATATTGTGGCTCCTCCTTGGAGATCCTGGAAATTGTGAGGCTGGAGGAATTATATAATCTCTTTATCCTATTCGGGATCTACCCCTGGGTCCCATCCGCATCCTTCCAATCTAAAGAAGCAGCGGCTTGACTCTGAACTTAATGTTTGAGCTTTTCACCTTGATTTGAAGGGTTAACCCAGACATCCTAAAAAATAAACTCATTTCTTGTATCCAGACTCTTTCTTTTTGTTTGCTCCTCAAAGTTCAAGAACACAGGGGAGCATTGGAAAGAAGATCAAAGGTTTGCCTTTGCCTTTGCCTCTGCTTCCTGTTCAACATTCTGCTAGCTTTTCCACATTACAGTGAACGCCAATCTACCTGGAGAATTTCACGCTCCGTTCTCACTTGCATTTTAATGCTTTATAGCTAACCCTTTATTTATTTATTTATATGTTGACTTGTAATCCTTAAGCGTGGTTTTATTTTTGTATTGTTACCTCCTTCTCCTTCATAATCAGCATAGTGAGCTATATCTGAATCAGCATATAATAACACCCCTAATAGCATGAGCGAGAATGGTTAGTACATAATAACAATAAATAAAAATATTACTGACATTTGGTATTACATGACTGTTAACTTCTATTAATAAATCTAGATAGTAAACAAAAAAGAAATCCCTTTTTTGCTTTATAGTTTTTCCATCATTGAATTATGTAACATGCACAAGATCTGGAGTCAGTGGTTGGTTTGGCAGGGAATCACAGGGGAACCCACAGGAGAAACACAGCCTAATCTTTTAAGTAAATCTCATTCTACACAGCTGCCCATCCAAGAAAAGCGGAAAAAATCCACTGGCTTTGATACAGAAGTGCTTGTTTTTCTTTCTGCCAGAGACCATCTAAGAGGTAAACTTTTTAAATCAGAAACACAGGAACCAAAGGCAGCAGGTGATGGATGAATGGTGGCGTTAAAGTCTGCACAGTGAGAGGAAAGACATTAACAAACCCAAACACCCAGAGGGAGGGAGGGATGAGAGGGAGAAAATGAGTATTTGAAGCTAAATGTAAAAAAAAAAAAAAAATCTATATGATATTAAATTATCTAGACAGCAGAGGGGATCTGAGACAAGGAGCAGGACCTGAAGTTTGGCAAACTGGAGAACTTGGCAAGCATTCATTGACTTGAAAGTTCTGTTCCCATAGAGCCTGTTTTTCCACTTTTGTCTCTATTGACCAAATGACCAGTGACAAAGTTTTAGCACCAACAAGCACTGATTACCAACCAACTGAACTGGAAAGAAGGCGTGCCTTTTATACTAAGAGGAGACACTGCTTCCATTTGAGAAGTTGTCCAAGTGTGTGGACAACTTTGTTAGTCCACACTGAACAGCTAAACATCTAAATGAGTTACACACACATGCTTCTACCGACGTCTTTTGATGTCAGTCAGCACAGGCTGATTGAAGATGTGTTATAAAAATGCCCTGAGGTGATCAGCTTGTTCCATAAATTGGGATTTATTATGAGGTAGGAAGCAGTATATGGGAAATGCGATTTAAAAATGAAGACAAATAATACAGAGAAAGCGATCATTTGAAAATCTCATAAACCCAGATTTTATTCACAACAGAACTCGGATGTAAAGATAGGCAGAGGCTCACCAATCTGCAAAAAACTGTGTCTACAAAATGTAGAACACTTTGAGAATAACGTTGCTCAATGTAAAATCCTAAAACTTTCACTATCACATACATAATATCATCCAATACTGACAAATTAAAAACAGGTATGATTCTGTCATGGAAATCACTGTGTGGGCTCAGTTCACTGTGCTGTCCACAAATGCAGGTTACATATTATATCTTCTTCCTGATGCCGCTTGTCTTTTTTCCTTTATTTACAAATGTCACAGCAGATGGTGTCGGCGGCACTCAATAATGATTATGAAAATGCATGAAGACAATCTTATTGAATGTCAGTGGCAAAACCAACATGTCGGTATTTGTGTAATCCAGTGAATGCTGTTTCACTAATGAATTAGTGAATCCTTTGAGAACTTGCAGAGGCCTAGGTTCTTTCTACCTTACGGGGTAGTTACTGTGTAGTCTTTCAATAGCTGAATATGGCAAACAGCCACTGAGTTTTTTCTGGGGAAGTCACAAGAAGGAATTAAACTGTTAGTCACTTTCTTATGTGTGGCACAAACCACAATCCCCTATTAACTTTTTTGTCTTTGTTTTACAGAAGTAAGGCTACCTCATGATGCATTGTTACAGTATTTTCAAATTTGGTCCAAAGTAGCTCATCATTATGTGTAGTTCTCTGCACTGTTGTGTTGCTCAAGAACCACTTCATATGAATTCATTAATCATCAGGTTGTTGCGTATTTATGTCTTCAAATTCCTGGCAGTTTCACAGAGTCTCAAAATATAAGGAAATATGTGTATAAGCTCTGAAGATTTAAGTGTATGGCAGCATGCTGGAAAAATGAATGCAGTTTGTAGAATTACAGCTAGAAACTGACACCAATTAGTATTTAGATCTTTATAATCTATCCAGTAGCTGTCAATAGAGCTTAGTCTGGACATAATGACTGCAATCATATCACAACCTCTTTTTGCAAGTCCAAGTGATGTCAGAGTGAAAAAATAATGTGACTTATAACTTACCCACATTAGGTCTCAGAAGAATTGCATTTTACTGCTGCTAACTGAGAACACTGGCCTTTCAACACAATGGCCAAAGAATAACATGACAATTACTTCTATTTATATAAGTTCATTGTTTAGTATTCAGGCTTGCCAATTAGTCAAGTTTCTCTCTCAAGGATGCTGCCAGTTCTGTGCCTCCAAAACTTATAACAATCGGTCACTTCGAAATGTTGACATTTTCCAATGACAAATTATCCAGTGCTTCTTTTTGTTGTGAAGAGCAGCAAAAAGAAGCTTGGAGTTCCAATCTAAGTTCCACACTAGCCCGGATAGATCTGAAAACAGAGTTTTCGTCTGGAAATGCTCCGCGTCCACAATATCATTTTGAGTCGTTTTCACCCATTTGGGCGTCCACATTAAAATGGCGCAAAACTCTTATGTTCCAGTACCGCACATGCGCGAAATGTAAGACGATTCGACCTGCGTCATTTCCATCTGTTGTTTTTTTACTTTCTGGCTCTTTAAAACGTGGCAGCGAAATGGCGAAATGCTCCAAGTCACAAATGAGTACATATTAATCTTCAATACGACCACTAAAAACTTTGATCAAACAAAACAAATGCGGTACGATGCCGTCTGACCATCTTGGTTGAAGTGGTCACATGACTGCATCATATGACTAACATACGTCGTCGTTTTTAAAAGTCTCCATTTTGGCCGTCCACACTGCACCCAAAAGCTCCGTTTTAAAATGTATGCGTTTTCGAGAGCGTATCCAAAACGCTCCGTTTTCCCTAACCAGAAACTCCGTCTCAGTGTAGACGGGAGGCCAAAACGGAGACAAAACGATGTGTTTTCAAACAAAAACGTATTAGTGTGGACGTAGCCTAAAGCTGCAGTCTGCAAACTTATGTGTCATTGTCTAACAAACCGTACTTTCACCTTCCCTTTGAAATAAAGTTATATTACAAAACACAGTCAATCTGTCAAGGGAGAGTAAACATAGTCCCTGAATATTTCCTAAGAAATCTCTAAAACTTGGAGGAAACATCTGTTAAAAGGAAATGACAGTCATCTGTTTTAGGTGATGTATGACTGTACATCTTCAACTATCATGGGTGCAAATTCTAGTCAAGTGAAACCCAAGTTATTCAAGCTCTTTAAAGCATTAAAGAGGAGTGTCAGGAGGATTTTATAAGGTGTGAGAGCACTTCAGTCTGTCAAGTATATTTTGACAAGTGATCTCCAGGGACCGTGTGACAAAAACAAGGCATGGAAGAGGGGAGAAGCAAACCAGCACTGCACAGTAAGAACTGTATTTGCCCCCTGTGGTTTTATGTAAAATGGATGAGAAACAAGCTCTGTGTCCACAGTGTTCACGCAGCAACAATGCTATGTTAATCCTCAATTTCCCAAGACGCTTGGGGTGTTTGTTTTAGCCAAATAGATTTGTAGAGCAGAACTGAATCTCTAAATCATCACCTGGCCACTTGCCAACATGGCCAGACAAGACAGGGACCCCAGCCAACGCCACAAAGTATTAGCATTTGGCTGGTAAGCTGATATGCACGTGGCATGTTTAACATACTCACCAATAAGATACATGGATATACTTCCTGTCTGAGTAACATAACAATAATAATAATAATAATTTGAAAAGAATAAACCTGACTACTTCATCAAGGTTTGCTCAACAAATGCAATTTCAAAACTTTGTGAAAAGTGATGAAACCTATTTATGCTCCACAAAGCTTCTGGAGGCTTTTTTAAAGATAAATCATTTTCATGTTGGTGCATTCGCTTCTCCCAAAATCAAGGCAAATAACAGCCATGCTAGCATCTCTGTGAGACACCGTGCTATGAGTGTCAACACATATACAGTGACAGTGTGAGCATGCTTAAGCTGCCATGAACTGGGTCCCAGAGCAGAGTCAAGTAAAAGGCCCACAATCCTGTCTAAACAGCGGGAGACCAGGAATTTTAAAAAACTAAATAAAACAATGTAGAATGATTTCAAGCTACCTTTAGTCTCTTTGTAGTTACGTTTCAGCTCACTGTGTCTCATGTGCTTCTGTTGTTGCATTAACCCTGCTGTAGTCAGTTTCAGTGGTGTTGTTTTGTGTCTTTGTAGTTGTCATGTTGCGTGTCTTTGTAGTAGTTTTACACCTTTGCAATCACTTTTGTAGGTTGGTTTGTGTTTCTTTTGACATATCTCTCTGTAGTCATGTTAACTTTTTATTGCTATTATGCATCTTTCAGAAGTTGTTAAGTGTTTAATTGTTGTCACTTTCTGTCTTGTAGTAGCTGACGTGGCCAGTATGCTATTTCTCATGGTTATCATCTTAGGCCACCATCACATTGACCTAGGGACCAATAGGTGACCCCCCTGGCAACTTTATTCCTCAGCTGGTTACAAATCGTTGCTGGCAATCAGTATGAAGTGATTCCTAAAGCCACGTTTTCCCTAGACACTAGTCAGTGATATCTTGATAACCACCAGTCACTAGAGCAAAGTTCAGTGTCCTCAGCCGGTAAGTTAGGGGTTGCTGGCAGTTGCTAGCAAGATATTGGTTGTAAGGTATGCAATAGGGTACCAAAAACCTCCTCGCAATTACTTTAGTGTCTGGCAGGTTGTCACAGTCACCTATAGTTTCCATGGGAAAAGGAGCAATGCATTTCTTTCTTTTAAACACAGCTACAACTTGCTAGCAACCAAATTAGCAAGTTGTAGTACATTTGAACAAGTAAAACAAGCAAGTTATGCTAACTGTGGCAGATGATGCTCCGATGATTCTCCCATGAGTTTTCAGGTGATTTAAGTCATAGCCAAACTCTAATTTAGTACCAACAAAATGAACAAGTCTATTAAATTATAGCTAGCAATTTATCCCAGTGTATGGACAGAAAACGTCCGCATGAAGTTTCACTTTCTCAGATTGTAGACTGAAAGTCAGGTGGAGCAGGTGCTAGCTAGATGAGTTAAATGCAACACATTTAATTGATGAAAGGTCTAACTTGCCAAAAGTAATTAAATATCCCACATTTTTAACTTGAGCTGGCTTCTTTCACTTCTACACTTTCTCTAATTAATTGCACCGTTTTAGCTGTTAGAATTTTATGACTCAGCACGGGAGGTTTGGCTGGAATGGTAATTTGGCAGTTGCGCAATAAATTTTTGCCCAAGGACCTCTCAACTGGTTCAGCTTTATCAGTGATCTCACTTATTATTATGCATAAAATGTGGGCTCCCCTAGCCTCATTAATGACCCCATTACAAATATAATCTTGACAAGTTCAGCAGCACAAACTCATCCGTGACCTCGTTAATAACCATCCATAACCTCACCTCTTGATTTCGCCCATAATCTTCTTTTTGACATCAATAATAACCTCTTATAATCCCACTCATGGCCACTATCACATTTTATAAGATCACTTGTAATATCATCATTATGCCTTCTCACCCTGAAACAAAGCAGCGTTTGCTCAGTGAATCAGTAAACAAATCAGAATCACTGCAACTGTGTAACAACATGAGAAAATAATTGCTTTGTGTGTGTTTGTTTTGTATCGGTGTGGCTAATGAGTTCCTTTGTCTTCTCATTAAAGACCAGGGAAGGCGAGTAATAGGCACTGGAGGTCGTTCTTTTGGAAGCACTCTTCCTTTTGACTAATTTGCTGCACTTCTTCTCATGCAAATGAATTTGCTACTTAGGGCTTAAAGCTTCTTATGTGAGCAGCAGCTCGTGACATTTACAGAGACACAGGGAACCTCAAGGAAGATGAGAATGGATCAGCAGGAAATGGGCAACAGTGAAGGACGGTGGAAGGTGTGTGTATGTGTGTATGTGTTGTAGAGGTTATCTGAGTATGGTGGGACAGTGAGAGGCAAATCAACAAAGAAAACGAAGGAGGGCAGAGGAAACTCTCAGCTTCCTGCATCATTAATCAGCAACACCTGAACCACCAGGAATGACAGCAGTGCTCACATACAATGGACAAAGATGCCATCTCTACTCACCCCAAATATGAAAGTTTGATTGGGTCATTGGACTTCTTTTTTATGATAATCATCCCTCCCTCATCCTTTATGTGGTCTCTATTTTTCTTTAAAGGCACTTTTAGAGACACCCAGAGGCTGTCCTAAAATGACAGTCTCTGAATTCTGAATAACCTCATTTTGGGTTATGAGACAATAGGAGCTGGGAACAGACAACAGACATGAAGCCACAGTAATAAAGCTGAACTAAATTGAATTGAACTGAATCTGACCTAACAATACTATGGCTTTATGTGATTGCTGGTAGTATATACAATGTTCAGGCACAAAATTATAACCACCTGCCTAATACTGTGTTGGTCCAAATGTTGCATCCAAAACAGGCCTATTTTATTGAAAAAGTTGTGAGTTTGGGCCTCCATGGATTAGAATTACCTATCAAGCATATCCCACAGATGCTCAAATCAGATTGAGATCTCAAGTGGATGGTGGCATCCACACGGATGGCACAACCCAAGGTTTCACAGGAGAGCATTGCCCAAGGCCCCACACTGGCTCTACCTGCTTTCCTTCCTCCCATAGTACATAATGGTGCCTGGTGTCCTCCAGGTAACTGATGCACATGCACCCAGCCATCCACATAATATATAAGGGAACACCACACCATTTTCCATTCCTTCGTGGTCAAGTTCTGATGTTTACGTGCCCATTGAGGTGGACAAGGGTCAGCATGGGCACCCTAACTCATCTGCAGCTATGCATCACTGAGCCTTAGCCTTAGGTCAGTGACCATGACCCACTGGTTATAGTTAAATGACCACCCAGTCATCTAACTATCACAATATGGCCCATTTTTCCTGCTTCTATCACATCACCCCCTTTGAGGACAAAATGTTCACTTGCTCTGTGATATATCCCAGCCACTAACAGGTGCCATAATGAAGAGATAATAAGTGTAATTTACTGCACCTGTTTTGCCTGATTTACAGAAAAAAAACTTTCTGTTTTTATTCTTCAAGTTTCAAAGCAACAAATAAGTAAAGGAAGAAAAGCTCTGGGTACTTGGAAGCTCACCCTTTAGTAATTATCACAGCTGTCAGCCCTTTTTGTAGCAGCTAAGATTTGTTCAGTTCTTGTTTGGGAGGATTTTTTTCCTTTTCTTCCTTTTTTGCAAAAGGTAAACCTTTTGCAAAAAAGGAAGAAAAGGAAAAAATCCTCAGTTCTGTGAAATTTCTTGGTTGCTTTGCATGTGCAGCTGTCTTGAAGTATAGCCTCAGACTTTAGATATTTTGGTCAGGGTGACTATGAGGACCACGGTAAAACCTTCAGCTTCCATCTACGGAGGTAGTGCAGTGTCGTTTTTGCAGAGGGCTGTTATCTTGTTATAGAAAGTATTTTAAAAGATTTCTTTAATTTGATTTATTTTTTATTTTACTGTTCGCTGATATTTAATGAAATTCATTCTTGCTCACTCATGGTGTCACAGATCAGCCTATATTTCACAATTCTTCATCCTTTTCCCCCCACACTTTTGCTCATTGCCTTCAATAACTTCTGTTTTAACTATATTAGTCCACTGTACTTGTTTCCAAAATGCATGGAAATTTCTGATGGTGATGAAGAAGGTATGTTTTTCTCTGATGCCTCCTCCGTGAAGGTCATATTTGTGCACATGTGGCGCCTAAACATCTCTTGTACTTAAATGGAAGGGTTAGAACTGCAAGCAGTTTACCCTGTTAACTGCCTTTTATTAATGACATAACCAATTGAGCAAACAGCTACCTTTAGTCTGTGAGGGTTCACAGCCATCCAGGTCATCTTAGTCTAAGGAGCTTGGAAAGAAACCCATCTGGACTTCTTTAAGTTTCTTGAAGTTGTTTAACCTCTAATCCAAGAATCGAAGAAGCTACCTTTTCTTTGTTCTTATAGCATTCTCTTGGAAAATGGGAATCAGTTAGATCTGAAAACTGCATTACATTCCTGATTACTACTGTGTGACAGTAGCACAACAAGCAAATCTGACACAACTCTCCCTTTTTTTTCCTAAAAAAATGTTAAAAACAAATTTTTTATCTATAACTTCATGCCTTTTAAAGATCACTTCATGCTGTGTTCATTGCAGTAACACAAATCTGTAGATGTCCAAACTTGCTGCCATATTTTTGTGCAACAGTGATGGACTGCAGTAACTTGGTCCCTGCACCACCTCTGTGTGCCCCCTTTCTTGTAGCACTGAAGTAGCACTTGGAGTAAACACTTCACTGACAACAACAGCACCAAACACCTCCATCACTGCTGCTCTCCATCTGTCCTCAAGCCACAGCCATGCATGAATTCTAACATGCACAGACTGGGATTGCTTCATAAGACATATTTTCAAGAGCAGTTTTCTAAAAACCAAACATAAGTGTTTCAAAATGCAAAGAAAAATGCCAGATTTAATGTGAAATCTTCACTTCGAGCTCCCACCAATGTCTCAGAAATGATTTGCAGAGTGAACAAAGCCTTACACATGTAGGCAGGTGGAGTTTGTTTAGTCATTAGTCATGTAACCATTCATTCATTTGAGAAAAAAAGACCCACACCAATAACAACAAAGCACTGTGCCTGTTGGACTCGAGTCAGCAACACACCAAATGTCAACTTAATGAAGCCCAGTATGAGTGTCACTCAATGCTTACCATAGAGAATGGTCACCATGGAAACCGGCATGACCAAGATGCCGAGAAGCATGTCAGCTACTGCCAGTGACATCAAGAAATAGTTTGTGGCGTTCTGCAGCTTCTTCTCCAGGGAGACGGCCAGGATCACCAGGATGTTGCCCATGACCGTGACAGCGATGACCACTAAAATCAGCAGGGCTGCCCAGTTTTTGTCCACCAGCTTCTCCAAGGGAGGGCACTGAGAGCCGTAGACTCCTGCCACGTTATGGTGAGACCAGTTCCCCAGCTGTGCGTCATTGCCATTATGAACCACGTTGTTCCTCTGGCAGCCCGGGTTCGTGGCATTACCGCTTTGGAGGCCACCATCCTCGCGTAGAGGCCAGGAGTTAGACCCCAGAGTGGTAACGGTAGTGACGGTGTTAGAGATCAACTCTGATACATTGCCACCATGCAGGTTCATGGTGTCAATTCGATAAATGCTCAGGACCGCTGCCTGGAAAGTGGGTCAGAGTGGTGCAGAAAAGAGGAAAGTCTGTTCATCGTTTACATGTTTTCCATTCCCGTTGCTCTGAATATTATAAATACAGCACCATTCATCACTCGAGCTATTAACCTGTAATTCAATACGGTTTACCACTTCTTTGCTCCATCATGTCAAATAAAAAAAGAAAGAAAAAAAGCCCCAGATTGACTGTCAGAGGATCAACAAATCATCTCCACAATGGGGAAACAAAAATAGCAGACGGCTGAATTCAGTGCAACCAAAAGAGCAGCTGTTTGATCTCACAGGACAACGCCGAACGCTTAAAAATGATATCTCGCTTGCTTAATAACCTCACTGTGTCCACAGTCCATCATCTGGCTCCGTGAAAACAAAGAAAAGTATTCCGTTGACCAAAATATCCCAAACCGACCAGTGTGGTTTTGAGTCCCATGTCTTCAGTGATTTAAGAAAAAAAAACTTCTCCTCTGATTACAGAATCCACTGAAAGCTGGCGCGATGGCAGTTGCAGGTTTCTCCTCCTTGGAGTCTGAAGTCAAGGCTGCGTTCATGTAAAAAATATCAGGTCCATGTGAAGTCGGGAATGTTACAAATCAGAATCTCATCGCCTGGTTGAAGTAGTTATTCAGTAAGTTTGTTTCGTTTCAGTAAATCTTTAACATATAATCTTCAAAGGAATATGAGAAAACACACAAACAAAGACTCTCCAGCCTTGAAATAGTCGTTCTTAAATAGTATGATGACACACTGCTGTTATCAGACTCAAACCTGACTTACGTGTGAATGTTGAGAGTTTGTTTACCCTAACTGACACTCCTGCACAGATGTCATTATGCTGTATATGCGTGTTTCCTAATGTGTGTGGAAATCTTCAAGCGTCCTCGCTGTCTCGTCTCAACTCATCCCTGCACCTGTGAGAGCACGTCGGCAGCCGACAGACATGGATGATGAACATGATATCTGACATGTGTGAGTATGTGTCACTAACTTTCCCGTCTCCTTCTTTCCTTCACTCGCATTTCTTGACTCATAGTAAGGAAGTATTCCTTGTTCCCTGTAACTAAGAACAAAGTCAGACCTCTGGAGAATTCAATATTCCTTACATTTTTCCTCCTTGTGCTTGCATAAGCCCTCAGTGGAAAATGTCAGTCACTCTTCAAATCCCTCATGAATAAACACAGATCTCCTTCCTTCACAGACCTTGATCATTCACTCTGCACATTTCCACATCTTGTCAGTTTCCAAAAAGGAAAAAAAAAAAAACTAAAAAAGAAGGAGGAGGAGGAGGAGGCGGAAAGCAAACTTCTTTTCTCTCTCCCATCAGCAGACTGAAGAGGCTCCGTGTGTTTTAAGCTTTCCAGGAGAGTGTCGTTAAGTTGTTGAGTCGTCTTCTGTGGTGAACAGAAGCTGAATGCTATTCTGCTTCTACTCGCTCACGCTGCTTCTCACATGCAGCCTCTCTCTTCCTCGCTCTCTCTCTGCAGCTCTCTCACTGGGATCTCCTGCTCTCTCTCTCCCTCTCTTTCTCTCCTTTTTTTACCCAGGGTCTCTCCCCCGCATACCATATTGGTATGCTCCTTCTCTCGCTCTCTCTCTTTCTCAAGCCTTTTCTCTTCTATTTATTGTGCCTCTTTCTCTTTCCCCCTTTTCATTTATCTGGAAGTCCTGTTCTCCCTCCTTCAGTCGCTCTCTCACACTCTCTCTGTGTTTCTCTCAAGTTAAACCAGCATCTCTGTGAATTCACTTCACTTCAAATGGCTTTACTAGCATTACCATATTCAGCAATACGCCAAAGCCCTCTCTCATATATATTTATATATATATAGATAGATATATATAGATAGATAGATAGATTGATATAGATTAGATATATCTATCTATCTATCTATCTATCTATCTATCTATCTATCTATATATATATATATGTATATATATCTATATCTATATCTCTCTCTCTCTCTCTATATTTATATCTATATCTATCTATCTATCTATCTATCTATCTATCTATCTATCTATCTATCTATACATAGATAGATAGATAGATATAGATTAGATATATCTATATCAATCAATCTATCTATCTATCTATCTATCTATATACATATAGATAGATAGATAGATAGATATAGATAGATAGATAGATTGATATAGATTAGATATATCTATCTATCTATCTATCTATCTATCTATCTATCTATCTATATATATATATATGTATATCTATATATATATATATATATATATATGTATATCTATCTATCTATCTATCTATCTATCTATCTATCTATCTATCTATCTATCTATCTATCTATCTATCTATATATCTATATCTATCTATCTATATCTATCTA
>VUQR01017879.1:0-12880 GCA_015108515.1 Hemichromis elongatus | reverse complement strand
TGGATATAGGTTGTAAAACTAGTAGGGCTGTCAGGGTAATTGTGTTAAAATGGCGTTAACCCAAAATTCGCGTTAATGCTGCAAATATCTGTTAACGCCTATCACCCTTTGAGTGTGGCTGGACGGCGCTAACGCGTTAATCAAGCTTCCCGCGCTAACTGAATTTGCGTTAAAGCCATTTTAACGCGATTAACGCTGACAGCCCTAAAAACTCGTAAATGCACGTTTACCAAATAACACCACTAAGTCCTCAATAACACAGGTCTAGACACCAGTAGTTGACCCTCTGGTAACCTTCGGTAATGTGTATTCCCTGGTTGGTCAGTGAGTAGTCTCTGGGGGTTGCTAGCTGTTGCTGAAAGAGGATTCCGCATCAGGAACGTACTCGTGATTGCGTTGCCATGGTCCTGTGTAGTTTACATGGAAGATACCAACATGTCTGCAAACGCCACGTATTCTGCGCGAACTTGAAAAAAGGGTGACATGTCTGCAAACACTTGGAAAGTAGTCACCATGTGGAAGTGAGACTACACAAGCCAGAAACAGAAAGCGTTTGCCTTCAAAGTAAAAGTTGTGCCTTACCTCTAGAACATAAACATTTTACTTTGATGGACAATGTTTTCCATTTTGTATCACACCTTTCACATTATTGCTTGGCGAATAGTTTCCAGATGTTTCCAAACAAGTTGGCATGTTCCATATAAATTACTGGTGACCGCAGAAACTTGCTAGTGACTAGAGCAATGCAAAGCGATTTTCGGGACAGGAGCTCTCTGTGACCAATTTCATGCTAGCGAATACCAGCAACCTTAAGCAACCACTGACCATCCAGCTCCACAAACCATACTTTTTCCCTTGTCACCAGTTGTTGCCAGTTGGTTTCAACAGATCTCCAGGGCTGTGTGAGCGAGGCCTTAAGGGTATGGTGAGTAATGGAGTCTAGCAAGTGCTATCACAGAACATTAACAGCTGTGATGACTACTGTCATCAGGACAGTAAAGACAGATGGGGGATGGGGAAAAAAAAAGAGTACAGAGGTTTAGCAAAAATAAGGCATTTCTGTCTATTTCTGCTGGCAATACTTCTGTTTGGTATTTTTTGAGTATAGGGCTCAGGTAGCTCCGTCACGCACAGATGTAACAAAACAGGTGAGGTAAAGATAAAGCTAATAGGTGTTTTTTAACTGTTGCGAGAATAAATTTTGTTTCATCGCTGCCATTGAACGCTCTGGTGAAGAAACGATAACACTACCAAATATACTCACCTATAGAAGGTGCCACTAAGTATCATTTCTATTAGCGTAGTTTGCCAAAATATGTTAGTATGCATTCAATAAGTATAATAAAAATTAATTATGTTGATGGGGGAAAAAAACTAAGAGTAGATTATTTATTTGGGTTTTTGTTGTATGTTTTTTTTTAATTCTATATTTTTGGATTATAATGACAGTGAAATGGTTTCATTCTAGTCAGTTTTAAATATGTAGTTAAGATTAGTGTGGTGCGTTTATGAGGAAGTGCAGTCGCATGTCGGCTAGAAAAAGTCATTGTGGTCCAGGAAAAGTTACAGAAAGCTTTGACAGCAGATTGTTGTTGACATTTTTGGTTGTTGCTGTTGCTACACGTGCTTTGTCAGTATATCGTGCTGACTTGGAGACGAGCTGTATTGTCTGTTAATTTGTTCTTTTGGATTAGAGCCGATATTTTTCTTAACTTGTCAACAACACTGCTTTGAAGCTTTTCTACTTTCACGCACAAAATCTCCAAAATATCAGATTACACTGTCTAATCACATCTCTGAGCGTGAACTTTGAAGTTAACGCAATGCCATCCACTTTTATAATTTTGCTAAAACTGCAACATGTCGATGTTACTGAAAAATGTTGACGGGCTCGATTGGCAGCAGATGACATGAAGATGTTAAGCACTGCATTTCACTGGAAAATGAATGCATAGTTTCGTTTTTTTTCTTGGGCATTCCAGCTCTGCTGTTGGTCCTTTCACCAAGATGAAGTCAGACTGGATGGCGCGTGTCTTTAGGGAAATCCACACAAGTTCACATTTTGCATCTCACACAAAGTAAAACCTTCCTGTTGAGGCTCCTTGCATGATGTCATGTGCTCAGGAGTTGTCTGTCATATTGCATGTGACACAACCACTGGTTGCTATGGAACAATGTTAATTCCACAACTGGTTGGCAAGTGGTTCCTGAAGTTTGCTGGCTGTCGCTGGGTGAAATTGATTGCAAAGAAGGTGCTGAACCAAGAACGCCTTTCCATATTTGTCTTCGAATACTCCCTAACTACCAGCCAAGCAGTAGCACAAACTGCAAAAAGTGGAATGCAAACCATAAATGGAGAAGGTTTAGCTTCAGAATAAAAGTTGTGCCTCAGCGCTGTAGCCAACATGTTTCAAAAGGTGCAACTTTTACTTTTGAAGGAAAACCTTCTCTATTTCCGGGTTATATCCCACACTCCCAAACTGAGAGCACAGCAGCTGGTCACTATTTGTAGGCAAGTCCGTCACATTCACACAAGCTACAGGCAATCTCCCAATACGGTAGCAACCAAAGCCGTCACAAAAAGGTTTTTGCCAACTGGTTGGGAAACGCATACTTTTATGCTAGCAACAGGTGGTTGCCAAGGGGTCACTAACAGGTGTCTAGGTG
This sequence comes from Hemichromis elongatus, assembly GCA_015108515.1. Classification (NCBI taxonomy): domain Eukaryota; kingdom Metazoa; phylum Chordata; class Actinopteri; order Cichliformes; family Cichlidae; genus Hemichromis; species Hemichromis elongatus. The sequence goes on along the minus strand of VUQR01017879.1, from coordinate 10,213 downwards.
ACTGGGGCTTGACCAAATATTTTTCAGCAAATGCTATCAAATTTCAGCAACTTCTTCTATTGGTTTTGAAGTTAATGTCCCATGGATAGTGTGGTCACATGTATCCAAAATGTCAATACCTGTATGGTTAAATTGACCCCTGTTTATTGCTAAATGGAAGCTTAAAACATTGCTTTATAGCAAAGTTTTAAGCTTGTTTGTTTTTTTCATTATGGCAGAATTAGAAAAATCTGAATTATTCTCTGTTCACCAGAATCCAAGAGAAAAAGACTAGAACTCTGTTTTTGTTCCTTAAGCATGTTCATGTTTCAGTTTCATTCTTTCTATAATATTTATTGTCTTTGAGGACTCTCTTTCCCAATTCTTTTTCTTTCTTTTTTTTAACAGTCAGCTGAATAGCTTTTTCAACAGGACAGATGTTGGGGAATATACCTCACAGAGTTGATGATGTTGTATTGATTGCTATTTCGGGCAAGGCTAACGGTGCTTTTTCCTTGTTTGATTTTTTTGAAGGCTTTTATTAAAAAAAAACTGTAAAAATGAATTAAAATGACTTACCAATTAGTGAAAAAAGTTGTCCGTTTTAAGGAAACTGACAGCGAGTTCACTGTATGCAAGTGTCCTCAACAGTCCCCAGATCTCAATCTAATAGTTCACCTTTGGGATGTGTTGGATCGGGAGATTCACTTCATGGATGTGCAGCAACTGTGTGATGCTATCATGCAAAGATGAACCAAAATCTTCAGAAGATTGTTTTCAGCACCTTGATGAATCTGTGCCGTGGAGGATTAAGAAGGCAGTTCTGAAGGCTAAAGATCAGCAGCCAAAATTAATATATTCATATATTTTTACCACCCCACCCTTTCACTACTCACAGCCATCTGGATTTGCCAACATTTTTGTTGGTGTAAATCTTGGACCTCTAAAACTGAATTTCACACATAGTGAATTAGTTTGATGAGCAGATACTGATAATCTGTGAGAACATGAGTAAAGATCAGAAAACAGCAAAAATCAGCAGGCGTGTTGATCTCCACTCGTATTTATGTAACTGCCAAAAACACAGCAGCAACAGTGAAAGCCTCTGATTTTGAAAATTAATTTTAAATTCAAGCCAAAGAGGGAAAAAACATGTAATCATGACTCCCAAGGCAACATGTAGGTGAGAGAACTTGCAGTGAGTTTGCATGAAGCCTACTTTAATACCCATTATTAAAGAGTGGTAGCAACACTTGATTATATATTTTAGCGTTGCCTTCTTAAGTAAGTGATTAAACAGGGGAAACATTCACAGGATTCACATTCACTCAGCACACTAAGCATGTGGTACATAATTTGATTAAGGCTCATAAACAATATTAATCTTGCACGTGTAAATGTGTTAGTTGTGAGTCCGATGATGCAAATTATTTGGCCCTATGCCAGGATTGATCATTGAGTGCAGCTCACACTTCATTTCTGCAGGCCGGCTCATAGCAGCGGACATGAAATCAATTGTTGTGTTGGAATATTTGTATTGCCCAGTCATCCCAGTAGTTTAAAGATCTGCAGTAATTGCTGAGGCAGTAATAGTGATGAGTCAGCAGTTAAATTAGTGTCAGAAGCCATGGCCAAAATCACCAAGTATAATAGAGTTCAAAGGTGACCTTTCTGACCAACTCTGTCTTTTGCCTTTTTTTTTCTTCTCTCCAATCAAATAAAAAGTGGTATTCTTTGATGGTCTTTGACTCATCTTGCTAGCATCTTCAAACTCTTGTTCCTCCTCTGCAGGATCAGCGCGTTTCATCTTGTCCTTGCTAACACACCTGCCTGTCTCTGTCTGTCTCATTTTCTGTCCATGCAGGCGCCCATGTGCTGGTTCCTTAGGGTCATCCATTACCGCAGATGAATCTTCAGCTGCTTTGCCATAGCTCAGCACCCAGATAGTCCCATCGCCTTTGCGTGGGTGATAAGGGACTACATTAACCAGGATGCCTTCCTCCGTAAGGGCAGGGAGCCTCAAGGATCCGGAGGTGGCTGAGCTTTTCTTCAAAGAAGACCCAGAGAAGCTTTTCTCCGACCTCCGAGAGATTGGCCATGGCAGCTTTGGCGCCGTCTACTTTGTAAGGAAACTGCATCTTCATACCGAGTCAAACAAAAGAAAGGCTCACTTTGGATTAGATGTGATAAAATCAGTTAAATGGTGTAACAATGAGCCCATAAACTCCACAGGAAAGTGTTTATTGGGATGTAAATGTCCTCAGAGGTGTCCCTGCCTTTTGGCTATTTTAGAGAATGCAGGTTAAAGGTACTCCTGGCTTCATTTTTCAGGCTTGGAAGTTGCCTCCAGTTTTTAAAGAGATCTCAGTAAACAACATGTCAAAATGTGCAGATCATTAATTTTACAGTGTATGTTCTAGTTGCAGCATATACCAACAGTGTCCTTCTCGTTTCCCAGGCACGGGATGTGCGCACAAATGAGGTGGTGGCAATTAAAAAGATGTCCTACAGCGGCAAACAGTCTAATGAGGTGAGAATTTTTTCACACATTTTCTACAGGAAGTATTTGATGTCTAAAAATCCCTGTACACTCTTCAAATACGCTTACGTTCAGGGTAAAGTGTAAAGCAGAACTTTCTTAAAAAATCGTTTTGGTGGTATAATGTAAAAGTAGTGTCCTCAGGCTTGACAGCTTAGAGAAGCAACAAACATTTCCTCATTGGCACTGTGGCCTGGAAATTGTGGGAAAAAAAAAATAAAGCCAACACAATGGTCGTATGACGTGTGCAGTTTATTTATGTTTTCATTTATTAGTTAAGAACTTCAGGAATTCTTTATATTGAATGAAGTAAATCAAAACAGATTTATACGATAAGTTGTTAGCTTAAATAAAAAACACAAATTCATGCAGCAAATCGTGAAGTATTGATGCCAAATAGTCAAAATCCAAATATCCAAAAAAAGTCATAGGTGAACATTATGCTGTTTCTGAGCTCCCAACAAACTGGAATCCACTTTGACTGAATCAAAAACTTTGCTATGTCGAAGATTAGAGGTTATTTTACTGTAACTTCAGGTAGCAGCAGGTAGATCTGCTGGACTGCAGTATTAAATTTGCAGTTCTGATTTAAAATCACTGAACATACAAACCCAACAGGGTCATTCCTGCCTGCTCACTTTTATTATTATTTTTGCTGTTGTTGTTGTCCCAGTCCTCTCTGCCTGTTATTTCAGATTAGCTCTAATCTGATTATACGTAATATGTGGAGAGAGCCACCTTACTCTCTTCTGTACGTAAAGACAAACTTGCAGATGCAGACACAGCCACCTCTGTGGCTTTAAGCCAATCGACGTTTGGCATTTAAATCTTTATTTCCCCAACAGAAATGGCAGGACATCATAAAGGAGGTGAAGTTCCTCCAAAGGATCCGTCACCCCAACAGTATAGAATATAAAGGATGTTACCTCCGCGAGCACACAGCATGGGTGAGTCTGGTTTACAGGCTTGCATGATCTCACACTGCCTGGCACCAATTTACTTAAAATGATGTCATGTTTCCAGCTGGTGATGGAGTACTGTCTTGGCTCGGCCTCTGACCTGCTAGAAGGTGAGAAGCAAACAGTTTTTTACTCTTCTAACTGACATGTGGATATTTGGGTGTGTTCGGATAGAAGAAACATGCACATTTGTTCCGATTGTTTTCCTATAGTTCATAAAAAACCTTTACAAGAAGTTGAGATCGCTGCCATCACACATGGTGCTCTGCAGGGGCTGGCCTACCTTCATTCCCATAATATGATCCACAGGTGAGTGAGGTCCTTCCATCAACTGTTTATTTGATTTCATGATATTTTAAGTATGTTAGGAAGCAACTGTAGACACTACATCTCTCCACTTATCGTCATGCTTTGATGTTTTCTTTCTTTCTTTCTCTCTCTCTCTCAGGGATGTGAAAGCTGGCAACATCCTGCTGACTGAGCCTGGCCAAGTCAAACTGGCGGATTTTGGCTCTGCCTCCATTGCCTCACCTGCCAACTCTTTTGTGGGAACGCCATATTGGTAAGTGAAATCTGTGTGAAGTGGAAGTTAAACTGTGTGTTTTACATGCATAAACCAAACCTGAATGTATGGGCGTCTGTTAAAAACAGTCATTAACCAGAACTGATTGTATATTTTCATTTTCACACACATGCCTGCCGATATAGTCTCAGATGCTTTGATGCTGTGATCAGTGACAGCGTATGATAAGGATGTACACCTCGTCTTATTTACTATTAATTTATTTATATTATGTGGCTTTTTGTCTGACAGCTTTGTCTTTTTTTCCTTGAATTTATCCAGGATGGCCCCAGAGGTGATTCTAGCTATGGATGAAGGCCAGTATGATGGAAAGGTGGACGTCTGGTCCTTAGGGATTACCTGTATAGAATTAGGTGAGTGACAGCGTGTTTGTATGATTGAACTGACATTTATAAAGCTCTTTTTTTTTTAGTCTTGCTGAGCACTTAAAGCACTTTAATCTGCAACCCACATTTAACCAGATATTCACACAGTGCTTTATTCATGCTTTATTAACTTAATCTATCTCACATTCGTTGGCCAATATAGAATCGGCAGTTAGCTTAACTTGTTGCGAGGTGCTAGTGCTAATACTGCGCCACCATGTCACCCCTATTGTAACAATAAAAATATAACAGCAGGAGAAAGTTACTTTTTCTGGAAATTAAAAACTAAGGATTTGCTGTGATTTTCATTTTTTGTTGCATCAGTAGTGTTACTATTGTGTTTTTTTTTTTTTACTTCTCATCAGTTGTGAAAGGCAGCTTTAACCCTTCACTTAGTCATATCAGTAAACCTCTAATTAAATTGGTGTCTGACTGTCCTTCTCTTCCAGCTGAGAGGAAGCCTCCCTTGTTTAACATGAATGCAATGAGTGCCTTATACCACATAGCGCAGAATGAGAGCCCCACGCTGCAGTCCAGTGAATGGTGAGGTGTCATACATGCACTCACACAGTTTATCGTCTGTGTAGTTACATTTAGCTGTCTGCTGGGAATGTGAAACAAATGTGTATATTTTTTTGTGCATGCCAGCAGAGAGTTATTCTATCTACATCTAGTGTTTTGTAGATGAAATAATGGTGTTGGTTTTTGATTCCGGCTCTCTGCTTCGTTGTTTTTTTGACCGTCTCTCTTCTCCTCGGCTTTGTTCCAGGTCAGAAGATTTTAGAAACTTTATCGATTCTTGCCTTCAGAAAATCCCCCAGGACCGACCGCACTCTGACGACATGTTGGGTGTAAGTGCGCGCACATGTGCTGATGTACAGTGCACTGCAACACAGAGACAGAGAGCAGCAGGGTCACTGTGCTAAGATGCGATACTGACGAGCCCTCTGGTGATGAAGCCCCCTGTGATGTTTGCACTCTGTTCTTTCCTCACATAAGCTTCTATTTTGATTCTTTAATCCTCTGTTTCCGGATAAACTGACACAGAGACACACACACACAACCAAAACATGTACAGACACACACACAGGGAGCTTGGTGTAATTACTATGGAGATGTGACTTCAATGTCCATCGTTAAGTCACTGAGCAGCTGCCACTTAGGCTGCTAATGGAAGTTGTCCTTTGGGTATGGAAGCACTACACATTGTCTTTTTGTTTTGTTTAAATGTCAACTTCTAAAAGGTTGCCTATCTCAACATCAGATAAAATGTGTTTTTAGCTGCTGCTTAGTGTGGTTTTCCTGTATGTGACTTGTAGCCCAATTTAACCACCTTAAAGTGCTTAACCTTACGAGGAAATGCGTGACTTTATCTGGCTGTGATAACTCTCATAGTTTCAAAGACAGTCATCTGGATGATCTGCTCTTGTGCACATTTCTTCCCCTTTTACATGGCGTTTTTGGTAAGCATGCACATGGTAGAAAGAGTCATTGTCAAATTGTAATACTAGCTTATGCACTTACATTTTAACTATTGTGGCACTCATTCATGGGATTTTAATGCCATTTGTTAATGGTTAACTTTTGTCTCTGGCTAACTAATGTAACACATGGTCCTTTTGAGGATCTTGGGTTTAGGGTTAGGGCCAAACCACAACAGCTGTAGCCTCAAGGTGTTTTATATTTTAAGGTAAGGACCCTACAATTAATACTCTTCTCAAAAAAAATAAAGGGAGCACAAAAATAAGACAACCCAGATCTGAATGAATGAAATTTTCGTATTAAATACTGTCTTCTTTACATAGTTGAATGTGCTGACAACAACGTCACACAAAAACGATCAATGGAATCAAATTTAGCAGACTCTGTCTCATGCTACCACTAGAGTGAAATCACGGCCAGCATTCAAAAGTGACCAAAACATCAGTCAGAAAGCAAAGGTACTGAGAAGTGGTCTGGCTCACCACCTGCAGAACCACTGCTTTATTGGGGATATCTTTGCTAATTGCCCGTAATTTCCACCTGTTGTCTATTCCAATTGCACAACAGTATGTGAAATAGATTGTCAGTCAGTATTGCTTCTGAAGTCGACAGTTTGATTTCACAGATGTGTGACTGAGTTGGAGTTACACTGTGTTGTTTAAGTGTTCCCTTCATTTTTTTTTTGAGCAGTGTACAAAGAAAAACCCCAACAATCAGACACCCCCCTATGGGCAGGCACCACTGGCAACAGTGGGAAGGAAAAACTCCCTTTAAACAGTAAGAAGCCTCCAGTAGAATCACGCTCAGGGAGGGAAAGCTGTGTGCCGTGACTTGTCGGGGGTTAGGGGAGAGAGACAATACAGAAGAGGCACTGTGGAAGAGAGCCAGAGATTAATAATAACTAGTGTTATTAGTAACTAGAAAGTATTAAAGTATGAAGCCGCACCTCTTGACCTCTGAATTCAGGTGTATTCAGTGTTGTTATCACAGGTGTATAATAATCAAGCACCTAGCCGTCTGCTTTTACAAACATTTGTGAAAGAATGGGTCGTTTTAAAGAGCTCACTGAATTCGAGCATCGTGCAACAAGAGGATGCAAGTTTAGTTAGGTGGCAGCAATTCTATTCGTGAAGTTACTTCCCTCCTAGATGAGCCACAGTCAGCTGTAAGTAGTATCAGTGTAGTGCTGAAGCGTTTAGGAACTGTGTGCTGGGAGGTACATGGCATGGGTTTCCATGGCCGAGCAGTTCGTGTTACTTTTTTCTGCAGATACTGTAACATATTATTATATGCTAACTTGTAAATTTGATCTGATGTTATGAGTCTGCAGTGTTAAAATCCAAGCTTGAGCTTTAAGGGTTTTGTCTGTGTTGGTCAGTATGGGCGTTAGTGGCATAGGGAGAAGGGACAGCAATGATTGGGCAAAGTATGAGACAACTTTGCCTTGTGTGAGTCATCCTCCCATTAAATCCCAGCGTTATGACCTTATCACTTGCATTCAAAATCCCACCAATACATTAGTAATATTTAAAATATAACACAAAAAAATGACTCTAATAACCTATAACACTATGCACTCTTTACAGACTTGTCCTGTTAGCCTGTATCATTTTATTTTCTTTTCCTTTTATTTTATTATTTACATTATTATCTGTGGTGTTATTATGCTGGAGCCAACAGAAGTGATTATAACATAAAGAGAAGGACAAAAAGAAAAGGGACAGAAATGAAGTTAAAAAAAAAAAAAGAAATGGGTAGAGGACGGAACAAACATCAGATTCTTCGATGTCATTCTGATGTCATTTCTTCTTTTCCTGTGTTAGCATCACACTACTTAGAAACCTACCAGTTAAAAATGGACATGAAAGTAACTTTCCTTTCACCGTCCCACAGCACGAGTTCTTGCAACGGGAGCGTCCAGATTCTGTGCTGATGGACCTCATTCAGAGAACCAAGGATGCCGTACGAGAGCTGGATAACTTGCAGTACCGAAAGATGAAGAAGATCCTCCTTCAGGAGGCCCACAATGGGCCCACTTCAGAAGCCCAGGATGGAGACGAGGTGTGTGGATGTTTGTTGGCTAGCATCCAAACTCAAGTGACAAGAACAGGATTCATGTGGGAACTCAGTATCTCTAAATGCCTTGTTTGTTCGTATGCATGTCTGTCTGCGTCTCTTGTGTCTCTCGGTCTTCCTCCTGTTCCCTCGCTCGCTGTCTTTCTCTGCGCTACTCTTTCGGCTTTGTCTTCAGGACCTGGAGCCTGGTGGAGGTCGGACAGGAACAGTGAACAGCGTTGGCAGTAATCAGTCCATCCCCAGCATGTCTATCAGTGCTAGCTCCCAGAGCAGCTCTGTCAACAGCCTGAATGAAGCAGCCCAGGACAGCCGCAGTGAGCTGGACCTAATGGAAGGAGACCACACGGTCATGTCCAACAGCTCTGTCATACACCTCAAACCGGTATGTGAAAACACTCGGGCACATGCTAACGATTTAAAGGAGGATTCTTCAGTTTATAATAAAGCCTCACATGGCTTGCTGGTAGCTTGGGGTGACGTTACATCTGTTCACTCTCTGGGTCCATGCATACATAGCAATGCTCCAAGTGTATTAAATGTGCTCTGTCCACAGTTATACTGTGTAATGTATCTTCTGAAATATACAGTTGCCTTACCCCTCCCAGGAGGAAGAAGAGAGTCTCTCTTTGGAACAAGCGGCCACCAGTGAGCCCACTGAACCCCAGCCAACACCAGCTCAGGCCCCAAGGAAGCACTACCGCAACAGAGAGCACTTTGCCACTATACGCACAGCATCACTTGTGAGAACACTTTTGCTTACTAAACCTTCCTTTGTTTTGACTAAAGGACTGAAATATGAAGTGTTTTATATTTAACAAATGCTTAAAATTCCTTGGTGGAGACTCGTGAGTAGATTTGTTTACCACTCTACAAGCACAAGTGTCAAATGTCTGTGTTTTGGCATAACTACCAGATAAGTGGAGTGTCCTAGTATAAGAGCAATGTTCTGATAATTCTTCTTCATCATCATCATGTTGTAGGTGACACGTGAGATGCAAGAGCATGAGCAGGACTCTGAGCTGAGGGAGCAAATGTCAGGATACAAACGCATGAGGCGGCAACATCAGAAACACCTAATGGCCCTGGAGAACAAGCTGAAAGGGGAAATGGATGAGCATAGGCTGAGGCTGGACAAAGAGCTGGAGAGTCAGAGAAACAACTTCACCCAGGAGATGGAGAAGCTGCTTAAAAAACATCAAGCCGCCCTGGAAAAAGACGTATGTAGCCAAACCAGTTACAAAGAAGAAAGTAAAAAATAATCAGAAGAAAAATATAGAGACAGCAGCGAATTACTCTCACATTGTAATATTAAATTACATTAATGTTCGATTTAGCTGAAGACGTTTACCAACGATGAGAAGAAGTTCCAGCAGCACATTCAGGTTCAGCAGAAGAAGGAGCTCAGCAGCTTCTTGGAGTCACAAAAGCGGGAGTATAAACTACGCAAAGAGCAGCTGAAAGAGGTAACACACATCTGCCTCAGCAGATAATAAAGGTAGCATATTTATAACAATATTTAAATAATAATAATTATAATTTAAAATAAAGACATTTTTTTCATAATCAAAATGAGCAAATTTACAATATCCAGTTCTGCACAAACGTCTTGACTCACCCTATTGGATTAGAACGATGCGACCTAAAAATTAACCTGAAAAAATGATTGAAACTTGAAAATTTTCAATTTCAATCTGCTGGCACTGTTTGGGCGCTCGGGGTCGCGCTTGAGGGGCGGGGATCCCGCCTGGCATGTATTTGCATACACCATAGAGCCTTTCTGTCTTCTCCTCTTTCAATGGCTACTTCAATTTCAGTTGGACCCTCTAAAACCTGCAGGTAAGTAATCATTTTTGTCATCTTTCCTTCCAGTCCCACTGGACTGGACATTGGTTTAGTTTTTTTTTTTAGGTACATCTGCTGAAGTTGTGGTAAAATGCTGGCATTAGCCTATTCGACGTAGCAAGCTAGCCTGAAGCTAATATTTGCTAAATTTAGGGATACCCGTGTCTTTTTAGGAGTTGGAGGCCAATGTTGTAGGAGCGGCACAAGATCTCATCAACAGACAGTGTTGGGGAGTAACGGAATACATATACCGTCGTTACGTATTTAAAATACAAAAGATGATTAACTGTATAGTTACTGTTATAAGGACAAGCTCAGAGCCCAAAATAGACAGTGCAGGAGATGGCAAGGTTAGTAATTGTAAGGTGAAAATTATACTTTTAGTTAT
>VUQR01017877.1:0-18120 GCA_015108515.1 Hemichromis elongatus | reverse complement strand
TAAAAGAAATCTTTTGTTGGCACATTAGGGCCTCCATAACCAGAAATGTAAATCTTATGAGTTGTGGATCTCATAAAACTTTAAAGTGGCTGATATTCATTTCCCATGTAACGACGTCTTTTTCTCTCCACCTTGTCATATCACAAGATGTGGCATTTTCCTTTGCTGTCTTTTATGGTGTTAAAATAGAAGTGAAGATCATGGGACCACTGACCCTTTTTACTTCCTAGAAACAGTTTTCATCACTCGGCTTTTTCTCCTGTGGTTGTATTTTATCTGGCTATTCTCAAGTGTTGATACAGAGAGGTTCAAAGCCCTTAAAGAAGATAAAATTCTTTAATGCCAAACATGACAGTTGGATGATGCGAATCATGTTCACCCAAAAAGCCTGTTACGTGAGCAAAAAGCTTTCATAACAGCCCAGCCAAGAAATATCAGCCATACTGCTCATCATATGAGGCTCTTGTTGCAACTGGTTATCCTCATTTATAGTTCCTAACGCAAAGTGGCTTGACAGTGTTTTTTTTTTTCCCTTTTTTCCACTGGGTGATATTCATTAATTTAAAAAAAAAAATGTTTGTTTGTGCTTTGCTTTTTTTTTTATATTTGTGTGCGTCTCCACTTTGTTTCCATCTGAACTTTTAAACTTCTCACCTCCCCACGCCCTCCAAAATTCAAGCTGCAAGCGATCACCTGGTTTCTTCTGCACACAACGCTACACATATGCTTCTGGACGCAATCTCTCTTGACAGTGTTGTTGCCCAGAGGTCATGTAATGATTCGTTTTCCCACTGAATGTCATGTTCTCCAGAAAACGGACACATATTCGGATTCATGCAGAGCTACTGTACCTGCCATCTGTTTTGAACAGTATTACCTTTGCATAATTTTGTTCTAGCTGTCCATCACTTCTATTCTTCTTCTGCTGACAGTTCAATGGGCTCCTGTGAGACTCTGTATAAAGGGTTTTCAGCCTGCTGCCTGGCGCCACTTTGCCCACCCTCTGCTTTTCTCCGTCAAACCGTCTTTCTTGTAATGGGACGGTTGAGAATATACACTGTACTTGTGGTTGTGTGTGCATGGTTAAGTACATACATTGCCACAAGGCTTTACACCCTTCACTTTGTCCCTTCTTTATCTCCCCTCAGTGGGTGGAGTTCTGTAATGCCTTAGGTCTATAATGAAACCACAGAACCACAGTGTTTGAAAGACTGGTAGGACAGGCGAGCTGACAAGAATTTGACTAGAGGCTATAAAATTATATATTTATAATATTTATTACACCACCATGAGTTATAAAAGATGGATGTAGCCACCATGAAGTTATCAGTTGGTTAATGAAGTGTTTTATAAATGTTCAGGGGTGAATCCGAGGCTTTTAAAGTGGCAGTAATTAAACCATTGCTTACAAAGCCCTTACTGGTACTAATTGTAGACCAATTTCTTACCTACCTTTTTATTTCAGTTCAGTTAAGTAAAACACGTAACTACAGAACCACGTCTAAGTTCAGATTTGGGAGACAGACACTCTCTACTTTTAAGATTAAGCTTAAAGCTTTCCTTTCTGATAAAGCTTACAGTTAGGGCAGCATCAGGTGACTTTGACCCCTCCCTGGGTTATGCTCCAATGGGATTAGCGGCTGTGTGGCTTCCCACGATGCACTGAGTGTTTCTTTTTCACTCACCTTTGTCACTCACTATCTGTTTACTTACCACTCTGCTTTTAATCATTACTTATTATTCAACTCTCTTTCTTCCGTATTCTATGGTCCCTTCCCTCTCTGCTCTCCTCTCTTCCCCCTCACCCATAACCAGTCATAGATGGTTGCCCCTCCCAGAACATGGTTCTGCTGGAGGTATCTTCCTGTTAAAAGTGAGGTATTCTGTCCCACTGTCACCAAGTACTTGTCCATGGAGTTTCTTGTGATTGTTGGGGGTTCTTTCTTTCTTTCATAGTAGGGTCTTTATCTTACAAGATAAATTTCCTTGAGTTGATGGTTCTGAATTGACTCTACATACATTTAATCAAATTTAATTGAATATAACTGAAAAAAATAAAGGTAAAGTTATGCACCTCATCACAGAGTAGCCTTTCTCTGCCTGTTTTCTGACTATGCAGACTGTTGACCTGTCCAGGGTGTACAACTCCTGTCGCCCTGTGACAGCAGAGATAGGCTTACAGTGTGTTGGTGGGAGCTGTTGTATTTATCATAGTGACTTTTCATAAAAGTTTGCACAGGTCTCGACCATCATCTTATCTCTGTCCCTTCTGTATATGAACATGTAGTAGTGTGTATGTTCGAGCCCTTCCACTGCTTGCATTTTTTGTTTTGTTCTTATTGTCATTAATTCTATGAACACATTGGTTTCAAATTATGCCCTCCTTCCTTTACTTTGGCACAGCACTGAGAGCTTGAGGACTTGCCTCTCAAGGGTATGGTGAAGATAAGAGCTCATGTGAATCTTTGTGCGTGCTTTCATATGTATGTAAATGTGTGCATGTGTACATTTCCTTAGGAATCAAAAGATAGGAGAATATGCACCAACCATAATATATATCCCTGTCCATGCATAGGCGTGTTCTGGAACGCCATGCGAGTTCACATATCAGAAATTTGTGAGATTGGAGTGTACACAACGTACGACTGATCTGAGTGCCTGAGTGTGTAAATCCAGTCAGTGACTGAGACTTGACAACAACACTGACCTTAGGTTTGAAAATACTGTATTTACACACTCTTACCCCAACTCTCTCTCTGGGTGTGTACCTTTTGGTCTGTCTTTGTATGTTTTTCATGTTTGTCAAGTTTCTCTCCAAGAGCCTAAACAAGGCAAGCCAGCAGCTGAGGGCATATGTAGGAGATAAAACTTGTGGGGAAAAAAGTCATAAAATTTAAAACGGTGTCCTTTGAGAGAGACGAGACAAAGAATGAGGTGAGTAGAAATTGCCAGGAAGAGAGTCAACGCTTGCAGACAGGGTCAGAAAGCTTAATGCATTTCTAATAGGAGGTACCTCAGAAAAACTAGACTAGAAAGTGTGGGGGGAAAAAAAGATAAAAGGCAAGGAACAAGTAGGTAGAGGGATGATAAGTGAAGGTACATGAGGAAAAGAGGAGGGGAAAAAGTGACAGACAAATTCGCACAGAGCCAGGTAGGTGAGAAGGGAAGTGCGGTATGTGTGTGATGTTTAGTGAAGGTTTGTGTGTGTGTGTGTTGTAGGGCGGCGGAATGAGACAAGGCTGTGATGGCCTTGTGTCAGTCACCCCATGGCAGCTCTTTAACCCTGTAATTTATCACATCACTCTTCTTGCAATGATGGGGCCAGTGCACTGGCTGACAGGAATGCCTCTGGCATTTTCATCTATGTGTTAGAAAGAAGCTTGGGGGAGAAAAAAACAAGAGTACACATGTGTAGGAGAGGATTCTTGAGATGTCATGCCACAAAACGAAGGCAGGCCTACAGACTCAGTCTCATTCTGATTGCAGTAGCTTGAGATCAGGACCACAACTTAAATGGACCTTTGATTTATAGCAAAACTTTAACTCATCTCTTGTGAATATATACAATCTAGAAATAGATATGGATACTGAAGTCCTGTTATGAACCCTTGAGCTTTTTGTGTAGCATCTTTGTGTTGTGAACCGAGATTTAATGATCAAACTGTGAATCTGGATGCTCATACATTGGCTAATTCTTCTTCTTGCCTCTTAACACTGCCACAATTTACAAAATGAGCATCACATTTTATTTAAGATAACACTTGCAATTAGATCCATAATATTGTCAGAAACCTTTACTGAGGTCACAGAACAAGGGTGCTGAGGTTTGTTGCCATGAACTTCTGTACAACGTGAAGGCTGTTTGCAACCACCAACGTCAACCTCCAGTGGCCAATAAAAAGAATGCAGCTTTAAAGCGACGCAGGTTAGTGATGTTACATAAGTTGCAAACAAGAAGCTCAGAAAATTGCCCCACAAAAAAATTTGAGATCTTTTCATATGCATGGAGATCAGTATGTGTGTGTGTGTGTGTGTGTTGTTTTTGTTTTTTTTTGTTTGTTTGTTTGTTTTTATCCTTTGTTGGATGTTAGCTGCCATCCAAATAAATGTGTTTTCCTCAAAGAATACCAGGATTACAATAAAAATATTTTTAATGTTTCATTTAAGAAGAGTTAAAAAGAGTGCATAGCATACAGTTTTGTTAATCAAATATTCAAAAATAATAACAATAGTCTAAAAGTAAAGTAACACACACACTCATTGATTAATTTATAAGGTACATTTTGATCCAGAAAAACCTATAACATCTTCTAAAGTGCTCAAAACCACCTTTTAGGTCACTCCTACTAGTGTTCCAGGGATTAGTTTTGCATTTATATACAAACAGACTACCAAGGTTAAAACATTCCTAGCCATGCTGATGTCTCTGTTACAGACACATGCACACATATTGAAGTACACACTTACACTCTCTCTCTCTCTCTTTCACACACACATAAATGCTCATACACTCAGTAACCACCCAGAGGGGACGGTGAAAGGAGAGTAGAGAAGAGATGCAGAGAGCAGACAAGGTCGTAGTTCCTGTGGACTGTCTTTGAAAGGGGAGTCGTATGTTTTCCCTCCCCACCCTTTGATGTTAAAGCAGTCTCTTTACTAGTGTAAAGACAGGGTACAATAACCTAGACCCCCTCCAACCCCTCACCTAGCTCCTCTGTACACCTTCACAAAGCTCTGCAGGGGGACAGGTAACCCACAGCAACCTCAGCTAGGAACCAGAATGTGTGTGGCAGCTGTCCAGGATCTGTGCAGTACAGTGTGTGCGTGTGTGCGTGTGTGTGTGTGTGTGTGCGCACTTGTTTGCTCAGTATGTGTGTCTATGTACTATATGTATGCAAATGTGAAAGTCTTTAGGTGTATCAGTCTCTGTAACAAACAAACAAGGACACTTCATGCAGATTAATACGCTGATTTAGCATTTGATATTTAAAAAATACAAATGGTTCTGCTTTATAATTTTTCAATATTTCTTTCTTAAATTATGCCATCATGAAACAAAACTTTAAATGATTTTCTAACGTAGATTAATTAAGCAAAGTGATACATTTTAAATAACTAAATCAAATTATGATGCACATAGTAAACATTTATATTAAACTCAGTCATTGACTTGTTTTAATAACCAGAACTTTTATAATGAAAACCTCCGGTGGCCATTAAAAAGAATGCAGCTTTAATGCGACGCAGGTTAGTGATGTTACATAAGTTGCAAACAAGAAGCTCAGAAAATTGCCCCACAAAGAAATCTGAGATCTTTCCATATGCATGGAGATCAGTATAATGAACAGAAGCAAATAGACTGCTTTTTCATCATTGTTAAAGGATTTCTATACTTATAATAGCCTATTTAATGTCTTCACTTATATAGTTGAGAATTTGCTGAATTTGCTCTCTGTACACTCTGTGCCTTTGTCAGCAACGTGCGTGCAAAGAAACTGCACGACCAAGCAACTCACTTCCCTTTCCTGTATGTATGTTCTTTAAGATAACCAGTTCGAAGGGCAACCAACGGGTGTTTCCTGTTTCCTGTTTTGCAGCTTTAGCCCAACTGCCTATGTCATCACTTTAATATCAGCCTCTTGAAAAGAAAGTAAGAGCTTTCCATGTATATTAAAATCTGTATCAAAAAGATTAATGCTAGAGCGTGTCTGATTTTCTGATATCAGAAAGGAGAATTTCTAGAGGGAAAAGCGAGGGCTGAGCAAAGAGGGAAGTCGGAGATTTAACTGATCATGTAGCTGTGACTAGCATGAAAAACAGCGCCTGTGCCGCTGGGATAACCAAGCCAACATTTGGACCAGACAGCAATGATGACCGGGTGATCTGAGATCATAGAGAGAAAGAGACGGATCAGAGTGATGCAGCACTAATTAGATTAACACGTCAACGGGAAGCCTGTCCAGACAGAAGAGGTGAAGAGATTGTGCAATACCATGAGGATTGTAAATATAAAATAATGAGAGGACTCCTGGGTTAGATGCATAAATCTTGTGTCTAAAAAGACAGAAACATGTATCAACGTCTTCATGTGACATTTATAAAGTCATGCATCCACGTGGTTAAGGGTAATAAATTTTAATCACGCCTGACTTTACTTCAATTCCTATAGATGACCATAAATGTAGACTCACTCCATCCCCTGTTAATAAATTAAACATATGACCTCTGTCTGTGCCACCAATCTTTACACCTGTCAATTATAAGAAAAGGAAGAAGCATTGATTCAGTCACACTGGGGAGGTTTTCTTATATCACAGCATAGTCACAGGTTATAGCACCTGTCCTTATCATCATGTGTGCTTATTCAATAGTAATTGTTCATTCATAATAATCAAAATACAACATTGTCACTAAGTTAGCTATCAACCTTATATAAATAACAAAAACAAATGTATATTTTACGCTATACTATGTTGTTTGCAAGACATCTTTATAATACAACTGTTAAGTTAACCATTCTGCCATCAGACATTCAGTTGTCTAACCAGGCTAATGTCTCGGTGGTGACCACCTGGCAAGGAAAAATTTGTATTTGTGAGAGGTTGCTGTAAAATAGATTGCTAAAGCCATGCAGGCCTACAAATGAGTTCACTTATACCTACTAACTGTTAGGAATTATAAGCATTCTCTGACCCCTGGTGAAGGAAGTGTTGCTGGCAGTCGCTGTTTGCAAAAAGGTATTTGGTGCAACAATGAAAAATTCCTTTCGTTTCTAGCAGGTTGCCGATGTCACCAGTAGTTTGTATGGAAGATGTCGACTTGTCTCCAACCTATCTAAGAAGAACATGATGCAAACTAGGAGCAGAGTGTTCACCTTCAAAGTAAAAGGTTCACATTTTTCTTTAAAGGTGAATGTTTTCAATTTGTTCTGTGTGTCACAGTTTACATGTGTCCAAATTAAGAGGCTGCATCCTTCAGAGGACCCGGCCTTCGCGGTCTACAAGGGCTGGGCCCTCTGAAGGCCGAGGAGACCGGGAAGTGCGAGGCTGTGAAACTGGAAGGTCTACCCTTCAGATTTGCATCACCAGCTGTCTCGGTGAAGTTTAATAAACTCCGCCGTCTGCCCCTTGCTATCTAAAATATAACAGGACATTGGAGTAAATTCTCGACCATCTCACACTTCTGTTTAATCAGTTTTCAGTTTGACGTTTATTCAGCTGCGTGAAAACTATAACTTTAATCTCAGCCAAACCGATTTACTCCTGAGCAAATAAAACATTGAAAAAAGCCAAGCAATAAAATTTTTAAGTTATCTGAATGATTTATATATCATGTTTAACCTAAGTAGCGAAAGACCACGGGGGAGCCTTGAACCCCCCGCTATCTATCGAGCTGGTGGGTAACAAACGTCTCCGAAAACGTCGGAGCACTTTTGCAAATATGTGATATTTTGATAGTGAATGCATTTACTAACCACACAAAGACATTTGTGTTTCTTTTATTGGTATATTTAAGACCACCAAACTAAATGCTAGGCTGTGGTATTCATAATTCATATCAACTCCCCATTAGTTACTTTCCACTATTAAATAAATGTAATTGTATAAGGTTGCATCATTCAGTCATATTTCATGTTCACCCACACAAAACAAATTAGCCTAATCTAGTGAACGCATCTAATGTGTTGAAAGTACTTAGGATTGGGAAGCGCTGCATCTCTGTATTTGTTAAGGGGGTAAAAATGGGTAATGGGAAGACAACACAGATCAAAGTGTGTGAATCAAGCAGAGATAACGGGGGCTGAAAGGACATGGAGGGTATAAAAAGAAGAGGCAAAGGGTTGGGGGTGTGCAGGAGGAGGAAATGAGGAGGAGCAGCAGAGGAGTGGTGGGAAGGGCAAGCCAAGTAAGCACTTTCCTGTCCATTTTTCATCAGGCGGGCCAAATTAGGCCAGGCTTGTCTCTCTTTCTATGTGTGTGAGCATCTGCTCCCACATTCTTGACACGTCTCTCCTCTCTGCAACCCAGAGCATGGGGCAGTGTTGCTCCGAATACTCTCCTCAGCATCCTGCCTTTTCATTGCGTCTGATTTATTAGTCGGTGGGTGCCGTCCATCACACCGTGACGCAGGGAAGCATCATGTTTGTGCTCTTCACCACTCTGTTCCAACCCCTCCTCTCCCCGCTTTCCTCTCCTGCCTTTCTCCCCTTGTTCTCTTGTTGCGAGGGCATCTTTGTCATCTCGTTTGCTGTTTCATTTGGTGACCTGCTGACTCTTGCTTGACTTCTCCCCTCTGAAGCCTGTCATTTGCAGTCCCATAGTGTCTGCCATTTATATGCCCTTACATGAACTGACTAGGTGCTGACATTTAGATAAAGGAGAAATACTTTGGTCTGGGTGCAGTCTGGAGAGGCCCAAAAGGCTCCATCATGTTTTTAAAGCAACAGGTAAAATGTTAAACCAGTGACAAACAGGGTAGCTTTTTGGGAGTCCAAAGAGAAAATAAATTAAAGATGTGCCTCACAAAAAAGCCTGCCAGATTCTTTCATCTTTGCTCGGTTTGAACAGTTCTCTGCTGGTCAAATCAAATCAGAGACTTCACAGAGGCTTCTGAGCACAGTTCTTGGCACACTTTCCATATGTACTGGAACTAAATTACAGAAACACTTTACTACACCACCACAACTTTTTTTTAAATCAAGTCTTACCTGAAAAGTTGAACTTTTCTACACTACATTGATTTTTTTTTTTCCACTGCACACGTTCCACTCTCTTTACAGTGGCTGAGGATTCTTGTTCGTCTTCATGAACTTCCAGTTCTGTAGAAAAATCCCTGCTTTATTCTACTGAAATAATCCGCCGGTCCATTTTGGGGGCAGCCAACAGAGGTACAACAGAAAGATTTCCCACTTCTTAAACTATTCAGTTGAGTGAGAAGCATAGCAGAGGTTTAAATCAACAAAATGTTCCAGACTCAAGTACGAATTCTGTGATCTGAATAAGAGAAAATAGCGAGTGAGCAGCATTTTTCTTGGCAAAAATGCCTTTATGATGTCAGAGGTCAGAGGCGAGTTATAGAGAAAAGCATTTTCGAATATACAACATGTCCAACATTAAAACAGATGGACAACAGCAGCTGGAGCGCCATTCCTGTCAGATGATAAAAACAAACTGAGCCTACAGTTTATGCACACTCACACTCAATAAAGACATTCTGCTCTAATAATATTTTTTGCCTGGTATGGTTTATTTTCCAAAGGTTCAATTACCTGCCTATACATTCTTAAAATGGCATCTACACCACCTCCTCTTAGAAGAAACTAGAATTTATAAATATTAAATTTTCTTCTACCATCTTAAACCGCTTGAACTCTGAAAAATGAGTCATTCTGAGCATTTGAACATCAAACATCCATTATAAACACATTGCTTACAACTGACATTTAAGCAGTTTTAATAGTTGTAAGAGGCATATATCAATTATGGTTTGATAACAGAGCCTGATCACAAACGCCTTGTTGCGTAGTCCAAGAGGTGATAGAAAATTGTGGTTTGTAATTGGGAAACCTGTTGCCTCTTTTTTTGGCTGGCAGAAAACATTTTTTCATTGTTTATTAACTGCTGTTTTTAGATCTTATGTTGGCTTCTTTCTCTCATAGCTGCTTCTCCACAAAAACTAAGCCTGCTGTATGAGATGTGACGGTCTCATATCACGTTATCTGTGCTAGGGGATCAAACACTGTTGTTCTGTCAGATGCCACTGGCGTTAATTAGATACGCATATAGTACATTTTGTCACCAGTGCCTCAATGCACTGCTTGTGACTCTTGTATATCAGGAGAATGGTCCTCTTTGGTTCTTTGTTTGGATTTCGTGCAATTCCTTCAGCTAACACAAACCATACAAGCGACATCAATGGATCCTTTACAATGATCTGCAAGTTGGATTTAAGAAATTTATGACAACATTGGCAAGTCACGCAATCGCATCAAAGGATACCTGAACTCAAGCAATGCAAAATAAATAGTATAAAATGGACTGATGGATGAATAAAGGGATTTTACCAGCGTACTATAAAGTCTAAAAGTCAGTTGTCTATTTCCGAGATGAGAGATATTTCATTACAGTAAGTTTATTCATTGTGTTATCCTGGTTACAAATTTTAATTATAAGGTTAAAGTTAAGTAGGAAATGACAAAATGCTAATTCACTGTTCATTCTAAATAAACCCTTAATATGACAAGTTGTTTAATTTGTAATCACACGTCTCTTTTATCAGAGGTACATGCTCTGAACTCAGCTCTGATTGCAGTCCTGTCATGTCCTCTTCTACGTAGGGACTCCCCCATCCAATGAGAACAATACAATTACCTAAATGAATGAGGGACACCTCAACTGGCAGGTTACTCCCCTCAATTACCAACCTGCTTTCCAGCTGACACCTGGGAAATAAGATAAGCAGGTAAATGTGCTTAGACTAAGTGCTAACAACAAGGTACTCTTGGTGATGACTAAATGCTGCTTCAGGCTTTGGGATAAAGGAGGATTGGCAGCGACTGCAGAGATCTCTTGCCAATGCTGCTTGCACACAGTCAGCATTGGTTTTTAGTTTGAAGTGAATGCAAATTGGAGGAGAAAGTAATGGTACCCTCTCCTCTGCAATATGAGGCAGACTGCTTTTTAGCAGGGTCAAAATCAATCAGGAGCAATACAAAATTATTTTAAATAATGCATGTGAGAGACCTAAGTGTTGCTAATAATAAACTTTGAAAGAGCGTGATTACATAAATGATCTGAGAGATGTGTGAAGAGATGAAGGAGACCCATTTAAAGATGCTACTCCTGCATTTCTCCCTTAACAAGCCAGAAACATTGAAAATACTCACAAATTATATTCTGGTTGTTAGATTTTTTAGATTAGATTCTGGTCTTCTCTTATGGAAATCATTTTTTTTTTTTTTGGTTTATACATGCTGTGCTTTTTTGATAATGTGGCCAATTTCCTAGCATCAGGAGCATTGTTAAATCTGAACAGAAATTTGCATGTGTCTGTAAGAAGTAGTTAGGTGTGATGGTTGGAGGTAACTTCTACTATCTTTATTTATTACCATTACCTTTCCCCTTGTGAAACAGGAGGTTCAGAGAGTTCTACCCCATTTAGAAATTCTCTGGGAGTATCAAGCTACAAACCTCAATCAGAAATGAGGCCACAGAGGTCCGCTAAGTTCACTTCTTCTCCAAACCTTCTGATTTTTTCAATTTCACTTACATCACTTTAGGCAATTTATCAGAAGTTATCAGAGCCAGCCTACAAAAAGTTCAACACAGAGAGCATACTACCAATTTGCTTTGCCAAAAATATATTTTCTTCTTTTATTCTCAGGGAATGAAGCTGGTGCCTGGATTAGAGGGCTATTTTTTGTGTGCAATTGAAAAAAGTGCTGAATGTATCCCACCTGTGGTTATAGCGAGTCAAAGCAATGAAAACATCTGAGGCGAAGGAAACTATTAGACTATTAGCGCTCCTTTTTGTTTATACTTGTACTGTGCTATAGTCGCTTTGCATAGTTCTCACCTCTATGTAGTCCTTGTTTAGCTTATATTTGGAGTTGGTTCTCAGTTCATCCTCTGTGTGAAACAAGCTGCTTTAGCTCCCTTCTTTTAAGGCCAACAGGAAGTGGGAGGGACAGCAGCTCTCAATGACATCATGCAGATTTAAGATTAAAACAAAAAAAAACAAAAAAAGGAGTAAGAGAGTTTTTAGAACAGTCTGAAGCTTGGTTTCTGACTCACAGGGCTTATCTCTTATTATGCTCACTTCATTATTTTTTAACTTAATTCCATCATAGCAGTGTGTAATTGACTGAAAACCAAAAGCTGGCATCCTTAAACATAGTTTTCTATTACAGTTGTGTAGTTTCTTTGAAACCCAAACTTAATGTGTTAAATCTGATGAAACCCTGAAAAGCCTTCATTTGCTACCTCCATGTGTCCTGTGGTCTTCCTCTGCCTTCCATTTCAGTGTAATGTGGCATTTCCATGCACATAACAGTATCTGGAATTATATGAATGGCAGCAAAGGATATTTTCTGTTTCAAAAAACATACAAAACAGAGAAAAGATAAATGTAGGAAATGTTGAGTGACTAGCAACCTCCTTTATCAAAATCAAACAAACAAAAAGAAAACATTAATTTTGGTATCTTTGATTGACGGGTTATGAATACAAGTTATCTGGAATGAATAGTGTTTTTCATCAAGTGCAAGAAAAAGGAACTAAAATGAAAACAAAAGAAAACATGTGTAATTTTTTTTTTTAATTTCAGTCCTGTACAACAGTGTTAGATGACTAGCCTGGGTTTCCTTGGTGAAAAGAGTTGTTACACGTACTCATGAGTTTTTAACTAAAATCATTTAAAAACATTGAAATATCACACTTCTCCCATTGGCTCTGACTATATTCGAACAACGCAACTAACAATGCAATTAAGAGCATAAGATCCTTCAGGTGAAGGGCAAGGACATGAAGCATTCTTTATGAAACAGGTTTCAGAGCAGACATCACAGTGCTCAGTTGCTATTATTAATAAGAAGCTCTTTAAATTCCTGTGTCAATTCAGTCTCTCTTTAAGTCACATATTCTTACACATTTGCAATAGTCTGAAGGACAAAGTTCTTGTGTACCACTCAGCTTGGAGCTGTGCGACATGTGTTTATGCCTCAGCTTTTACCTGTGAACGCCCACGAGTAAACACACATTATTTTTCCTCCGAATGCCCTGCGAGAACTTTTTTCACCTTAAGAAAACAAATGATGAGCATCCTCGTTTGAGAGGAAGGTCAGCCTTAAAAGCAGGCCTCTTCAATAAACAGTGCAGGGGGCACGGAGTGAATCAGTACATGAGAGATCTTCTCGTCCGAGACATTTTTTTTTTTTTTTTACAAGAAATATCCAAGGCTAATATTTTGCCCATTTCCCCCTTACCTTTGTTTCAGGAAGTGTTTTCGATGGATGGATCGATAAACATACAGCCTTATACAAAAAATTCTGGTATTGATTTGTAAGTCAGGGTTTTGTGTTTTCTTTTTGGCTGAGGCTTTTGATCTGTTATATTCTTGGAAGAATTTTCCAACACATATTAATGACAAAAGCAAAATTGTGGGTGACAGCAGAAGGGCATATTTGCCAAAGAGGCATCAGCAGTCGATGAGGTCCCCATTCATTACTACATACTTGAGACAGGAAAACAGTTCCTTCTTGACATATTTGGTCTTAGTACAAATGTTGGTCTAAAAGCAAAATATAAAGCATGATATCTTAGTTTTGTAGTTTTGAAATGCACAAAATTTAGCAAGACTGACACTATGCAGTTCTACCCTCTCAGAAATGGACAGTAAGTTAATATGTTTTCCAATAGGTGCATTCCCTTTGCGATACGCACTGGACAAGGTAACTATACCATATACTTTAAAAGTATTTATATGTTTCCAAGTAGTAAAAAGCACATATTTGCAGTTTCGTTAATATTTTATTAAGGTCTGGCATCAAAACACAGAATGTGCTTGGCTTTTAGGAATAGGGGCTGCATGGGATACATCCCATATCACATTATTATGTGTTACCATGGCTTACCAGTCACAAGTTTGTTTATGCCAGCTGTTTATGAGCCAAATTATTGTGCTTATATGAAATGAGAGTGAAATCAAAAACATGTTTCAGGGAACATGTACTGCTGTCGGGTTTATGTTTTCTAACAGTCAACAAATGTTGTTTATGAGCTTCACGGTTAAAAAAATGGGTTACCGTCAGTTGCTCATGTTTGATCACCCATTATGACATCTGATTGGAATGATTACCCTGCCATTTACAAAAGCTGCTTCCATGCAACTCATTATAAACTGAGTCTTCAGTAACAGAGGTCTGTGAACATGCGTGAACACTCGATGACTGTCTATTCTCAGCAATTTAGTAGCGAATTTACTTGTAAATCAACCATCATCTGTATATTCACATTTTGTTCATTTTTTTTGTCACATTCAGGGCAGTGGGTTGGACTCAAACCCGGGCCGGCTGCTCTCCTCTACGTGGCCACCTGCTCCTCCCAGTGAGCTAAACCATACTGTGACCAATTTTGACTGAGTAAATACTGTCAATGTTTGAACCATGTTTGCTGGGTATTTATGAATATGCAGCATGAAATGTCAAATGTTGCCAATCTTACAAAGGAAAGCTCAAAAGATGTCTGCATCCAAATTAAGTCTTAATCCCTTTCAAATTGGGCCAATCCAAATCCAGCCTAAATAATAATAGGCAAATAAACCAAAACACATAGAAACAGAGTGAAATAACTATGCTTCTCTAAACAGATACTTGAACATATAACATATATACTGTTATCTGTATTATAGACTGCACAAGTGAGCTCTAACAAATCTACAGACTTGTAGACCTACAAATGAACTCTAAAACATTATTTCTATTGCAGTAGTAATTCAGGAGTCTGAAGCTTCGTGTACTTCTTATCCAAGGACATAAGAGGAGAAATCTAGAGATTCTCAGACTTTATTGTTTGCATGCAAATCAAGACTTGCTCTACACAACAAGTATTGAGTATTTCGTAATTTGCAGGTGTACCTATCAGACAGATGGATGCTCCTGACCCTTCTTACTTAATAACCACACCTGCAATCCAAAGGCACAAGGCCAACTTATATTGAAGTAAACCTAATATGTCAACAATAGGTGGGATAACCTGTGAGAAGGTGCATTCAAGACCACTGGCAATCAATGTAAGCAACAAAAGCTAACTCCTACCACACTCAGTGAGTCTTCATTATCCAACGCCTGAGCTGCAAAGCTTTTAGGCCTATTACTGTAGGCAAACAGGGACAAAAGCTCTCTGTAATTACTCTGCTTCCCCAGTGGGTAAAGCCAGCATTCTTAGGGAGCCAGGCAGTCATTTCCCATGTAGCTCTCACCACGTCTCAGCTGGGGAGATACAACACATGCTGTTCATTGCCTTCTTTCTTTCTCACATTGCTTCTTTTTCTCCACCCTTGTTCTCTCACTCCTCTGTATGTTTTCTTTGTCCACTCTCTCATCCCTACAGTCATTTAAAAAATAGATAAAATACTACAGAAAACAAAATTGTTTTTATCATTTATTTTCTGATTATATTTAAAAAAAAAACTGTTTGCAGTTGCAGGACATAAAGGATTCACAAGTCATTGACTTGAGTATGGAAGATAATATTTTAAGCAGCATTTCAGCTCCCAATTTTTATTTGAAAAATGCTCAATATTGAAGGGTAATTAAGTCACTCCAGGAAAAGGTATACCCAGGACACTCTGGAGAGGTTATGTCACTTAACTAACTTGTCTTGGTGTCCCCCTGGATGCATTAGAGGCGGCGTCTGGGGAGAAGAAGGTCTTCTTAGGCTGCTGCGCCTTCAACCTGAACCCAGATAAGTGGCAGGAAATGCACGAATTCATGGGAACTTCTTAATGTCTTGTTTTGCATGACCAGATTTTAAACTGCTAGACACTAGAGTTTTACCCCTAGTGAAATCGTATATACTGTTTGCTGTTTGTAAATAAATGACTTATCATCTAAATATACTTTGCGTTGTGGTTCCACAAAGATTAATTCTCACTTTTACTATGGTATATTTTTTTTGTAACAAAACACTAAAGTACAAATATTAAACATATTCAAATAACAAAACAAAGTCTAAATCAGAACAGTTTTCCATATAAAAAGCAGTTTTATTCTTCTGATATATGATTATGTTTAACACCTATTAACCAGGTTCTCTATTCTAACGTTGCCTACACTTCACACTTTACTTCATATAAATTCAATAGGGCCAGAATTACAATTAACAGACTCTCCTCTTGAGTGCCAGGTTACACCTTGAAAAAGCTAGATGTCTATTGAGATGCTCAAGTTCAATTACAATTCAGCTTGATCCTCTTTATTTATGGACCACTTCAAAGATATTCAAACAAAAGCAATTTTTTATTTGTAGTTACTTACCAAGAGCAAATGTACTGACTATACTATGTAACTTGCTATCCGGCTCTCAGACCACATTTATTTTATGTTGTTCGTTTTTTTGTTCCAACCATCTCTCTGTGTATTTGCTATCTGACTGAATAAATACAATTTCAAGTGTCATATATTACTTCTCAGAATTGTTTGTTAATAATAATAATATTACTAATAAAAATAATAATAAATATAATAATTGTTAGTATACACTCTCGCTGTCTCCCCCTTATCCAGTATCCACTGTGCTATTCTGCGCTGTCCTACTGAAAGTTGACTGACGTGAAACATCTTTGGTGGTGGCTCCTACGTAAGTTAAAAGAAGTTTAACGTTGTTTTACAACCAAAGATAGGCTGGGCAATATTTTGACAATGTCAGAAATCTCGGATGGTTATTTTACAGTGTGACTGGTGCTGCATCGAAGCTACGAAGCATTAAGTATGTGTACTTGTTAGCACAGCACCAAAACACCAACACAAACTCAAACGATATAGATGAAGGCAAAATGTGCAAAACAAAATGTTTAGGATTCAATTACAGCCAATATAATAGACTATGAGTAAAATATCGATGTTTCCACTCACAGCAAAGTCCCTTGTGAAGTTTCAAACAGAGCATGTTTAATGATATGTTGCTGTTTTGAAACGATTGGTTGAGCAAGGACAAATCTGACTGGCTGTGTAGGTTCTCAGCCATGTAGGTCATGATAGCCGCAAGTCCATGAAATGCAGGCAATCTGACTTTATTTCGGCTTGTGAAGATGTTTGACGAGGTTGTCCTGAAGTCATCTGAATCATTAAGGGTCACATAAACCAAGGTACTAGTTATTACCATCATTTGGGCCAAGGTGAGAATCCTTTGTGACACACTGGATCACCCTACCATTACATGAGTTTTTAAAGTTAAATGGATCAAGGTGTGAATGCTGGTTGAACTGTGTGAAAAAGGCTCTCAAAACTGCATTCAACATAGACCTATATTATACAGACCCCTAATGGATGAGATGTGAAACATCTTTAAAGGAAACGACAAGTCCAGTTGTCTTGATCTACTTGAGATAATCTGATAATCTGACGGATACTGCACGCTCATATTCTGTTTGACTCCATAATGACCATAATTTAAATGACGAAGTCTTGAAAGTTGCAATTGAGACAAGACACCCATTGAGCAATTGTTTACTGATGTCAATGCATAAGTAAGGCTCAGGTTTTACAGAAAGGAACCCAGAACGCTCTTCCCTCTTGGACTCAACTGCTACCATCGCCTTGGAAACCTGATTATCACCTCTTAAGTAGGCTCTCCTGTTACGGCCCTAGCAGGGCCTTCTGAAACTGCCCTTGAGTGTGTGGGTGGAGTGTTTACCTGCTCTCTCCACCTTCTCCTTTCTTGCCACTCCTACCTTTCTCTCTCTTACTCCTCTCTTTCCCCAGATCACAGCTGCAGTTTGTTAGCCTCGTTTACCACCTGAGCCCAGTCAGCAATCACCGCTGAGGCTATATACAGTAAGCTGGGGATGAGCTGTGAGTGAGGTGATTTTTCCCCTGTGGCTCTACCTGAAGGTCCTTAGGTTTTGGCTCCTGTGAGTAGTGAGTAGACGGGCTTGTGGGCCCCAGAAGTGTCTCCTTGTGGTGAGGAGTTAGGTTAGAAGTGTGAGAAGTGCGAAGTGCCTCCCTTATTTTGGTTGGTAGTTGTTTCTTTTGTTGCTTTGGCTGCTTCCTTTGTTTCCTTGGCATTATCGGTTTGACGGCGTTGCCGGCTCTTTAAGTTGAGATTATTTGTATTGAGACTTTATTATTTGTTAATAAAACGTTATTATTTTAGAACATCTCTGTCTGGTCTCCTTTTCATTCCGTTCTGGACCCATTTGTTACCGGTCCCCACACTCACACCCCTAGACCTCTTTGTGGGGACGTAACATCTCCTTTTGCATTATCACCAACTCACCAGCAGTAACCTTCATCCCCACCTGTGTAAAAACCCTGGATTAACACTACTGCCCTCTCTACTTAGAAACCCACTTGTAGTGATGACCACTCCCAGTGCTTCCTTCTATCCAAGTTTGAGCTGTAAA
>VUQR01017875.1:3807-23527 GCA_015108515.1 Hemichromis elongatus | reverse complement strand
TATATGTATGTATGTCTATTGCTTCAGAAGTTAATAAACAATGATGAGTATGTGACCTGCTAGCATAATTAAAGTTGTCAGGCTTACTGAAGCCACCCAAGATGTCCTGGGTATGTTAAAATATCTTTGTAACCCCTAAGAGGTATATAAATATCTATATTTAGCAGTGAGTGAATAAGTTTGAGGGATGTTAGGGTTTAAGTCTGATAACAGTTTTACATAACTACGTTGTGAGAAATGTTGCTCATTCTGTACCTAGAGCCTGGAATCACAAGATAAAACTGGAGCCTCACCCACCCAGCCAACCCTAAACAAGATTATACACATGCAGCGTGTGGACAGAAGACCGAGACATGATAACACAACGGATTAGCAGACTGTAAGAAGGAAGCCCGAGATCTTGCAATAAATATTTGAAAGATGCAAACAAAAGACAAAAACAGTCCCTTTAGATTAGGCCACAAAAAATACTGAAGTTCTAAAGCATCTATTAACACACGCAGTTAATTAGTACTTATCTTAATCAATAGGCATACGAATCTGATTCTAAATACTTTGGCAATTATTTACTTGGGCTTTTTGAATCATACAATGAACTGTTAATCGATCTGAAATAATTAGTTTGTACTTGACATAACAATTCAGAAATAGTTAATCCAAAATTTTTAAAGTATGAAAGTGTTATTATTAACCATGTTATATATGAGCTTTTTTAATGCAGCATGATGCATTCTGCTCTAATCTAAAGTGTTTCTGGAGTGGTTGATTTGTGTAATGTAGACTAAAAAATAAGACAATTTTATTCTTTAAGAAGATAACAAAAATACAGAAGGTCCACAAAGTATTCACAGTGTTTCTGTTTTTCCATTTTTTTTTATGTTACAGCCTTATTCCAAAATGACCAGTTTATTTTTCATCTCAAAATCATACATAAAATACCCCTTTAATGATATGTGGAAAAAAATCACTTGAAATTTTTGCAAATCAAAGTTGAGCTCAGGGGCATCTTGTTTCCACTGATTAAATGTCAGATGTTTCTCAGAGTTGACCGAAAAACCATACTGCCTCTTATTGCACTTAACCAGGGTCTTTAACATGGATTTGGTAAATGGACTGATTCTTATTTAGCACTTTTCTACTCTCCTGGAATACTCAAAGCACTCTATACAACACACCACATTCACCCAATCACACAAGCACTATTATCTATACTTTCTGCTTTCTAACTGTCATTCACACACAGTCCGATGGATACATCGCAGAGCAAGTGGGGGTTAGTATCTTGCCCAAGGATATTTGGCATGCAAATTGGGGGAGCCAGGGATCGAACCACCAACCTTCCAATCAGCAGCTGAGCTGCTCCACCTCCTGAGCTACAGCCACCACCTTCTTTACACAAGTATCATAAACAGAAATTTCATTAAAACAAAAAAACTAAATGGAAAATATCTTGTTTTAACCAGTTTTATTTATTTTCAAAATAGAGGGTATTTAGAGCAGTCCACCCTCACTACCTCACTGCAAAAACTCAAAATCTTACCAAGTATATTTGTCTTACTTCAAGTCACAAATATCTCACTACACTTAAAATAAGTTAGAAAAATCTGAAGGGCAACATTTCAGTAAGCTAAATGAACTTGTTTCAAAACATTTAATCTTAAAACTAAAGAAAATCTAGAGATTTGTCACTTGTTTCAAGAAAAAAAATATCTTGTATTAAGTGAAAAATCTGCCAATGGAACAAGTGAAATTCTCCAGTTTTAAGATGCACTGTCTAAAAACAAGTTCATATATCTCACTACTTTGTAGCTAATTGTGTCTTATTTTAAGTGTAATGAGATATTTTGACCATAAATAAGACAAATATACTTTAAGATTTATAATTTTTGCAGTGCTGTTTTTTTTTTTCTTTTTTTCCTTGCATATAGAAAATAGTATGATTCCCCTACTCCAGACCTAATTTCTATCCTTCTGCTTTTTCTGTCTTTATATTATTATATTATTATATTATTATATTGTTATATTGTTAAAGTGTACATGGACTGTTGGTCCTGTGTGCAAATGGCAAAATAAATATCATGAATCTTGAATCTGTTACACCTGTCTACATGGTGTCTTGCTTCTACTGACTTTCATTCCTCTTGTCTTCCCGGTCTGAGCTCATCTGTCAGGGTGTCCTTCATCACTGGACAGAAGTAAGGCTCAGAGTTGATTACCAGTATACACTGGTATACCACTTCACAACCACCGTCATCAAGGCATTATTGTATTGTAAGTACAGTACTGGAGAAAACTCTAGGAATTGCAAGCACTTTGCAAGAGTGAGAAGGAAAATCTCCCTTTTAACAAGAACCAGACTGAGGGAGATAATGGGAGCACAGAAAGACCAGACAAGCACAAACTATGGGCAGGATGAGACAAACAGTTACTGAAAGGTTGCAGTGGTATATAAAAACATGCGGAGGTGACTGGAGAAGTGCTGGGTGCATTACATGAGCACTTCTGTCCCCTGCACCACCCTCATATATTTCACTGCCACCCATGACTCTCTCGTGCAGTACCAGTCCTGTCTTTGTACCCTCCCATCTGCTTTCTCTAGATCCACACCATCACAGTGAAGCTCCTTCTGACCTTTTCTATACTTCTCCATCAACACTCTCTAATCAAACATCACATCTGTAGAGCATGAAGCCATACACTGTTCACTAATCGTTAGCTGTCTATTAAACCTAAGTTATTTGTTTGCCTGTCCTGCACTGTAGCAATGAGAACTATTATCTGAAGGCCAAGAATGTTAGCTGTAGTCATAAGGTTTCTCCATGTAAGTGTCTAATAGTTGGTGTGGGGAGCCATAGCCCTGCCCGCCAGGACATGAAGCAGGCATGGTGGAGATCCAGGCCCCAGACATCCAGAGGCCTCCATAGAACATGAGAGCCCAAGTAGAACCACCGGAGGGGCATTGCACCACCCACCTACAAAAGAGCTGAGGAGAGCCCCAGACAGGGGTCCTCCAGCAGTCACTGTACCTTAACCACAGTGGGCCACAGTCGCGAGCCTGCAGGCTCTGCTGGCAGCCGGCTATACAAGGTTGAGTTTATCCTCAGCCTCTGCTAGATCCACTCGCCTGCAGAGTGGACATCTCAAGAGCAGAGACTTCCTGCAAAAGATGGTAACAACCTCCCTGCCGGCTAAAGAGGCCCACAGTTCAACTGATGCACCAGAGGCCCCCAGCACCAGGGCTGGGCCCCCATGCATGCACCCACCCACAACTGCATCAACACACCAACCCGGACCCAAGCCCGCCAAGCCGGTAACCTTACATCAGCTGGCACTGTGCAAACAGTGAAGGGGAGAATGGGAATCCCTGCCTGGTGTCCTGACACGTGCTTTTGGGGAATTATAAAATTTTTTCAAACAGTTTATGAAAAGAGTTTCCAAAAACAATTTATCTAAAGTTGCAAGTAAAACTTTCCAGTTAACTCTATCAAATGCTTTTTCTGCATCTAGAGACAATATTGTTGTTTCAGTGGTTTTACTACACGAGTAGTCTACCATTTTAAGTATTCTATGTGTATTTGTTGGTGAGTGCCTCCCTTTTATCAAACCAGTTGGGTCAGGATGTATTGAGAGGGCTTATCTTCTCTAATCTGTTTGGGATAGTTTTGCAGATTATTTTAAGGTAAACA
Organism: Hemichromis elongatus; assembly: GCA_015108515.1. Classification (NCBI taxonomy): domain Eukaryota; kingdom Metazoa; phylum Chordata; class Actinopteri; order Cichliformes; family Cichlidae; genus Hemichromis; species Hemichromis elongatus. The sequence continues at coordinate 19,841 of VUQR01017875.1, read as the reverse complement.
TTTGTAAGGGATATTGGTGGGAAATACAGGGTCTTTGCCTGTTCTCAGCAGGAGACTAATGTTTGCAGAACTCATATTTGGTGGAAGTCTGCCATTTTCCTTGATTTCCTGAAACATTCTGTGGAGTACTGGTCCCAGAGTTCTGCTAGAAATCCATCTGAAGCTTGAGCCCTAATACTGGGCATGGTTTTCAGGGCTTCCTGGATTTCACCTGATGACCAGTGAAATCCTTAAATGGTCTGGCACCTGCTGATGCCCTATGTCCCCCCTAGCTGAGCCGTTGCTCTCAGTCCCTGAAACATTAGAGGAGACCGAGCGTACTCTATTGTGGCCCTGAAGCTTCCTCTTCACATTAGGCAGAATACATCAGGGATGGTGTTTAAATCCAGATCAAAAACTCATTTTTATTTGCTGGCCTTGACTCAGTGGGTAACTGACACAGTTATATTATTGTTATTTATTTATTTTATTTATTATTCTTATTGTATTTTCTTATATTTAAGCTATACAGCACTTTGGTATAAATTATGGTATAGTATGATGTCAGCGGTGAATCCAGTGCTGTTCCTTGACTGTCTGGTAGTTGTAGATGGGTTTATCTGTGGTGAAGTTTTGTATTAGTCCCTAAAAATGTTCTTTATTATACATATACATACATATACCATACAGCCATTTTTTATTTATTTAGTTTTAACTGGTTACCTAGAAATCCAACTGATTTGTTGCCATGTTCAGGAATACTATGTGTTCTGTTTAAGTAAATCACTCTGTTTAAGTATATTTGTGGACTGTCAGTTGTACTGGATTCCTGTTGAGTACTGTGAAATTAATATTTTTATTTATTAAAATTGCTACTCTCAAGAGTTATAGCAGGCTGAGAACATATAAAATCGTCTGTAGCTGTGACGGGTCTGTGTGTCTGTTGGAGTAAAACAACGTCTGCGTGTAGTTTTGTAAGCGGCTTGAATATATTTAACCAGTTCTTTCACAGTCCATGTGGCAAACCTTAGTGTGCCCAATGTTGTACACTGCGTGTGATGCACAAAAGAGTGAGGAAAAAGAAAATGCGTCACTTGTTTGGAAAAAGAAAGAAAAAAAGTGTGGCTAAAGTCTTGTGTGCAAATTAATTTATACGAGGGAGCGTGTATGCACTTGTGCTCATGTGTCATGCTGTGTGGCTGTAGTGGATGTGGTGGTGCTGAGTGCGTATGTGTGTGATCGGTGCAGTAAAAGAAAGAAGGAAGAAAACCAAGGACGAAAAGGCAACCAGTAGGGATGAAGGAGGAACCTTGAATGACGAAGAGAAGAATGTAATTATTTATTAAGGCTATAAAGGCTGATGGTTTTTATTTACTATGACATCATATTGATTTAATAAGTTAATATTAGAGGTTAGACAAATGTTAATGCAAAAGGACGAGAGAAAACTCTTATCTGGAGTGACATTAATATTACCAGGACTTATATTAATCAATAATATTAATATATAACCGGAGGTCGCGTAGAGCTGTCTGTCCACGTAGAGCCGGTGATGACAGCTCGGCAGCACTTCTTTATGAAGCTGCGTTGGACCTTGCGTTGCTCCAGGATTTCTTTAGAGAACTGGTTGTTTACACTGGAGTCTATTCCTTCAGCTCCCTGCCATGACTCTTCAGAGGCTCCTTCTGCTTGAAATGGACAAATTTGGTCACAATAGTCACAATCAATGAGACACTTGACAGATTCCCATAGTGAGTCGTTTTCAGCAGCGGGTGTTTTCGTCTGCTGCTGGCTGAATTTCAGAAATTCCCTCAGAGATTTAAATTCCTGCTACAAAATCTCCACCAGTGACAACCTCAGTTTGAAGCTGGACAGTCGCTTATCGATTAAATCCAGGATGTCAGTAAAGTATTTTCCTGTCAGCCGTGTTATACCGGAGGAGTCTGCCTCGGAACTTCTTTTGGAGGGCGGTGCTTGATTTTTGGCTGAGGAAGATGTGTTTTAATTTCCAATTCAAAAATACTTTATTGATCCCAGAGGAAAAGTGAATGTTGTAGTAACTCTTTATATCCAATGGTCTGATTCTTATATAGCACTGTTCTACTCTCCCAAAGCACTCAAAACACTTTATACAGCATGCCACATTCACCCAATCACTTCCTTCAATTTTAAGTGCTTACTAACTAACATTCAGACTCATTCACACTCTGATGGATGCATTGGAGAGCAACTTGGGGTTAGTATCTTGCCCAAGGATACTTGACATGCAGACTGGGAGAGCCAGGGATCAACCCACCAACCTTCCAATCAGCAGATGACCTGCTCTATACCTCCTCTGCTACAGCCAGCCCTTTTGTGTGCATTGATATAATTTTGCGGCTTGAGGCAACTGTTGTGATTCAGCACTGAATGAATAAAATTAAATTAATTTACTTTCAATCTTGGCAAATTAGTTTGTGTGTGTGTGTGTGTGTGGGTGGATGGGTATTAACATCTTCGTGGGGACCAAGAGGTTTATTGAGTATATTGTGAGTGACAAACATAGACTCATGCAGCGAAAAAGTATTCCTATGTGACTGACTTAACCTTCCTGTCATGTTCGGGTCAAATCTGACCGATTTACAACTTAAAACACTCATAAATGTTTTCTTTTATATCCGATTGCCTCCAGGCCTTATGACATCCTTCACACTATGCACTCGAACATGTAAACGTTATGAGCACCACCTTTCACTGAATTTTGAGTGCTTTAATCAATCTTGTTACATCTATGGTCTTCTCAGTCAAAAGTGACATATATAAAATGAATGGGACCCGTGTTAATTTAAAAGCTGTTAAACTGACCGCTCAGTGACCAGGGTGGGGGTGCACACAGCCGGAGGGTTAAAGAGAGATCATTGCTCAGTGGCAGAAGGCAACTTGTAACTCTAAAATGTTGGACTGTGACTGCATGGGGTTAAGTAACTAGTCATTCATAGGAAATAATTACAATCTCCATAACGAGTGGGGTTTGAAGGGTTACCCAAGCCTCTCAGTGAAGGGTAGACACACACTGATCTATGCTGTGGCTCAGGAGAAGGTTTGAGGCTTGATCCCTGACTGCTGCAGTTTACATGCCAAATATCCTGAGGCAAGATACTAACCCAGTATGAATGCGCATGGATGCTAGATAGAAAGAAATCAGTGGATTACCCCTGCCAAACTGAGAACTTACAAATTGGATTTATGTTTTTTGGCTTTTTCTCTGCTCATTTTTGCCACGTTGGATTATAACTTCCAAGCATTTGGTTGCTTTCTTATTGGATTATATCAACACAGAACAGAGATAAGTGCATCGGTGACCAGGATGTACCTGCTCCTCACTCCCGCTCCTCTCAAGGTCAGTATTAGACATCCTGTTTTCATGCTTTGTAAAACAATAAAGGTAAAAGTTTGTTTATTGTTATGAGGGGCTTCTTACAGGTTACTCTAGCCTTGAAAATGAACGGATCCTTGGGGGCTATTTTCCAGGCCATAAAATTTTAATGTGTCTGGAGGATTGTACTTGACCTGCAAGGACAGCCAGGCAAGAATGCCTTTAGAGGGCGCAGGATGGACACTTGGAGAACTTTAAAAAAGCAGTTAACACTGAACGAGTCTCCTCCCTGGCCCCATCTAAGCTCTGCATTGTTTTGTGGGTGATAGGATACACTGTTAAAAAGAAAAAGTTAAGCCAAATTTAAAGCCAACATGATGCAAGAGATTTTTGAGTTTTCTCACGTTTTGCCTGTCGTTGACTTAACTAAGATTTAAAAGTTCTGCCAATTTGGATCTTCTTGTTTACCTAATCGTGGGGGTTTCCTGGAAGTCTAACGAAGAAATTCTGGTTTCAATGCCATGTACTTCTGGGGCGAGCCGTGAGGTGTAATGGATAAAGGACCCAAGATGCAGGCAAAGACTGAAGTGGAGAGTGACAGTTTATTTATAAAGTGGCAAAGGGACAAAAACAGGCAATGATGGGTGGTAAGTTAACCAAGACCTGAATTAAGTGAATTAAGTCCCCCAGAAAAAAATTAGGGGCCTCAGGAGAGAGAGATTGGAGTGAGTACACAACGTTGGAGATGTCGTCAGTCGCAATCTTTGGATTCACTTTAGGGTGCAAACAACAACAACGTTGGTCAGGAAGAATCCCCTCAGGAGGTAAAATGGCCTCATAGACACGGAGAGAAGCTGAGTGTCTGGCAGACACACCTGTTGATGGAGAGTGAAGTTTATACACGATGTCTGAATAATATATAAACACACCCCTCCTCCGTAAGATCTCTGAGTAACTCCAAAAAACAACAGCTTTGCTTTTATGCTCAGCTCTTTCATCGCCACAACAGATTGGTAGAAGAGGTAGAAATGAGCTTTTCTGAAGCATAGCTGGTGTTTCTCTGAGACATAGCGTGACAAGTTCAGTGGTTTGGGACAGACTGCTACTCCTGCAACAGGAGTAGCAAGAGCCAGATGAGGTGGTACAGGGAGCTATTGGGATGCTTCATGGGAACCTCCAGGGAGAGATGTTCCAGGCTCTGGGATTGACCCAGAACAAGCTGGAGAGATTGGTGAGATTATGTCTCCTGGCCAGGAAAGGCTCGGTGTTGTCCTAAATGAGCTGGAGGAGGTGGCTGGGGACAGAGAAGTCTGGGCTACTCCACTTAGCCTGCTTCCCAAAAAATCCAAACCTGAATAAGGAGGATAAAATGGACGGATGGATGGATTTTGATATCTTGACAAAATATTTGACAAAAATGATGCAGTTATCGCCTTTTTGGATATAGGGAAGATTAGCAAAATCAGAAGGATTCAATGTCTATTGATTTTGAATGTGTATAGAAACTGATATGCTAATCCTTAAACCTTGACAGATAATTTACTAAAGAAGTAAAAACTGGACCTGCTAAATGATGCAAGTGAGAAGATTACTTTAATTCTTTAACAAGAGGACTTTCTGATGAGTTTTCCTCTGGGAACCATGCATAAATAAAAATGAACTTTAGTAAATACAGTTTGCTGTGAAAGAAGACAATTGTACTTTTTTTTTAAAATTGTTGCACTTTTCCATTTATTAAGTGAAAGATTCTCACAGGCATTTTCATGTGTAACGTGACTATAAGCAGTTAAACCTTTTTCACTATAGATACAGCCTAAAACAATTAATATAAGAAAGTAAAAGTAACATTGCTCTGGTCTCATATAAATACCTGCTATTTATTTAATCTTATTTAAATGGAGAATAAGCTAAAGGCACTGAAAAAAGAGTAAAAGGAACTCATAGTCATAAACTGATGCCACTTTCCAATTGTCTTAAAGACAGCAGTTAATGCACTTTGTTAACAGATAAACAAACCAACAAACCACAGAGAGGAAGAATGGAAAAACAGCCTTCAAGACAGTGATTAAGGCACTGAGGTGATAAGTACACTAACAAACCAAAAGAAAGGAAGAAAAGAAAATGAAAGGACATGAATGAAATGTATTGTAGTGCCACTGAAAAGATAAGCCATATCCACAGGGACAAATGGCCTTTGGTTGTACTATTGGTTAAAGCTAGATTAGACGGTCCTTAACAACAGACTTAATTCTATTGTAGTACCATAATGTAGCATAACGAGGGGGTCAAAGGTCAAATCCACTTGTGTAAAAGCACTACCTGATAGGTGGTGGCTCCACCTGCTGTATAGTGTATATAATGATGAGTATAACTACAGAAGAATATCATTTTAATGTTCAGTCACTTCCTGTTTTTGCTGACCAGTTTACTGACCAGTGGGAAATTCAGCCATCGGTAAGCCTTTGACAATCTGAGCAGCTGTCTGCAGCACAATTCACAACACAATTAGTTCAATCAGTTCATAGAAAGCTTCAAAATGTTGATAAAGGCAAAGTTTAAACACAAGGAAACATTTAGAAGACTTTAAGGAGACCAATAATTAGACCCTTGTTTCCTAAACAGGAAAGATCATTTGTGCTTTATATAACAATTAAAAAGCAAACCTAGTCTATGTTGTCTTTTTGAATAAATTAATAACAATAACTATATATATATAAATAATTGTTTAGATATTATTTTTACTGATCAATAATATTTTTTTCAAAAGATTCAAAAGAATTCAAAAATTCAAAAGATTCTTAAATTATAAATAATATTCCAATTTGGAAAGATTTTGTTGTTGTTTTTCTAACAATGCAGATACTGCAAAGAAAATCTATTTAATCTAATCTCACTAGTTGTTACAATTTTCAATGTGATTTCAACAGAGCAAAAATAAAACGAGTGCAGCCTGCACACAGGGAGCAGGAACGTTCACCCAAGGAAGAAGAAGCAAAGAGGATCTGACAAGGAAGAAGGGCTTATTTGAAGGATGCACGGACCAGGCGGCCCTTGAGAGGCTGCGGAGGGCGGTAGTTGTCCACCATGCAGCATGGAGTTTCTCCGTCTCCGGTGAAGAGGAGGCTGCGAAACTTGGCCATCTAATGAGGAAGAAAAGCGGCAAAGGGAAAAAAATAAAAGATCGTGTTTCCAAGGACTTCTGCAGAATTATGGAGTTGCATTAGTACAGTTTCTATAATGTACCACCCCATCATCACCATGAAGATTACCACATGACTGAGCAGAGGGACAGGTGACCGGTGAAAGTATACTCTGTAGTATCACCACGGGCTGATAACTGGAAATTACACAGTCATTGTTCCAATGTAACCAGTTACTCTCTCTAATAAGCAAGTACACTACCTTTTAAAAAGTACCACATGATTTATTGTACATGACTTTTACATTTTTTATAGGTGGATCAAACCATTTCACTGTGTCTAATGTTCCCACACATACACATTTTACAAACAGCTATTTCAACTGTAATCATCATCTAAGTCTTATTTAAAATTAAAGAAAGAAGTTTTCAGTTGAGTGTTATATAAAAGAGCCTATTTTACATCAACGCTCACAGTGCACTTCTAATTTGTAATGAAATAATGCTTCATCCACCTGACATCCATTTAAGTGGCATTAATTACATGCAGGTCATTGGTATGTTTGCAGAGATCCAGCCAATGAGTTTCCTGTTCAGCATTTCCTTATCATGCTAAATGGCTTTTCGGTCTGATTCAATGTAGTCATTGGTTCAACCAAACTGGAGCTAAAGGGACTTTTCTTCATTAACTCTGGTTACAGTGAAGTGCATGTAGAGGACAGATGGCAGTATTTTCACACAGTCTCACACAGGATTCCCGGGACAGAACCATGAACATCAGTGTGCAAAGAATGAAACGTGGAATGAAAGATGTAAAACAATAAAATCACTAAGACAACATGGAATAATCTCACTGCGGTATATATGTGTGTGTGTGTGTGTGTGAGAGAGAGAGCGCGAAATGCCTAAAGCAGTGAAACTGATTTCTCTGAGAGTCATTTAGCCTTTGGCTAAATGCTGATCTTGAATTTACCTTAGCAGGCCAAATTTTCCATTTATCTGTCACTAAATACACGTTGCATTGTATGTCAGTGTGACTGCACTGATGTCTACATTGTGGAAAATATGTGTATCTATATATAAGTGTGTCTTATAAATGTGTGAGCACATTAAATGTTAGAGGTGAATGCATTTTGCCACCTCTGTGTGAGTTTTGTGTCACGTGAGGGTTACTTTCAGGAGTGCAAAATGCCCGCTGGAGATACAGGCAGTCAGTGTAATCTAAGTGAAACAGCAGTTACTGTAGGCTTAGACCCACCCTACTCTAAAGTCTGATATGGCTTCTGTAAGTTCGCTCTCTACAGTGATAATGTTTGGATCACCATTCTGGCCCCCAAACATGAACAAACACTAAATGAAATGTTTAGTCATACAAAAGTGTGTATGGTTATAGAACCGAGTGAAAGGTCAACAGCCTGCTCTCTTTACTCAGCAACAATTTAATAGCTGTTTCATTTCATGAGTCTATGAAACTTAATACTTTCCTTTTATTTTCCTATTTGATGAGGAAAATATATCAGCAGCTGACAAAGTGACTAAAAAGCATGTACACATTTGTGCACATGTAGTAAAGTGCATATTTTCTTTTTACACTACTACACTCACACTGTGACCTTCCACATAAACCCCCTCTAACACCGTCGCCTACTGCTTTCTCATTGGGGTTACGTTATTGTTGGGATTTTCTCTGTACACCTTGAGTGACTGTTGACGTGATATCATGCTATATAAATAGAACTGAATTGAATCAAATAGCTATAGCGACACATTGCCTATGTTTGTGAAAGCAATGGGGTTGGTGGCCAAGGTAAGTACTTGTGCAGAGCTGACGCTGATTGGCTCCTTAAGTACAATCCAAGTGACACTCTCCAGCAGGGGAGGAGTCGTCAAAGAACCCTCATAGGTCCAATAATCCGGGGAACCAGGAAGAAGAGTCTTTGGATCAAAGTTGGTAAAGGTTGTCTGCTTCCCCTGAAGGCATGAGGAAAGAAGAAAATGGAAGAAAGGAAAGACCAAAAGAAAAGTCATGAGGGGGGCATCATTAGTTTCCACACCTTTAAACTGCTCAGCACAAACAGTACAAGCACATTTGTTCTTAGCAAACCTGTATTTTACAAATTCTGAGACGGCTTATTTTACCTTGGTCTTGATGGGATCCAAAGCATCCAGAACTTTCTGAAGGCGAGGGTTGGCAGCACCAATCTGGAACACAATGTGAACACATAGCACGATTTGATATTTAACATTTTTTAAATTTTTATTTTATTTATTTTGAGCATTTTACCCTCAGAATCCTCAGGCCATGAATATTTAAAAAGCATCCTCCCACCTCTGACAGTGCAGTGGCTAAACGTGACTAATCACTGACCTTTAGAAATACCCCCACTACTGCAAGTCCATCAGGCTTGTCAGCTGCCTCTCCAAAACTGGGGTACTTCGTGTTCCAGTGCACCAAGTGAAGCTAACAAGAAAATCAAGACAAAGTGAATTATTAAGGCACAAAAATGAAGAAAGGAAAGAGACAACTAAATAGCTGTTTACACAACAAGTTGCACTTTGTGTGCAACCGCTTTTAATTCTGTGCAGTGTCATGACCTTTTTACCTCACAGGGGAACTTGATGCCATTGACGGTGTGCTCAGAGCCTCGGTTGTCAATTCCTCCCCAGTGGAAATGAAACTGCCTCAGACGGTAGACTCCAGAAATAGGACCCCCAGCCAAGGCTAGGAAGAACAGAACGTCATATTCACTGGAGCACACTCAGGAAACAACAGATTTTGTATGTGTTGGTCTTTAATAGCCAGAGTTGAAAAAGCAAAAGACCCAGGAGTCTGACCTGTATGAAGTTAACACTGGATTTTAAGTCTGGTTCTTAAGTTTTGGAATTTTTTTAATTGAGTAAAATGACTTAATTCTGTGTTTCTTTACTTTTTTAATGACATGCAGTACACTGGATAAAAGGTGAAGAGTAAAAGTACTAGTATAGTATAACAGGGTGAGGTACTGTAGATGTCTGTTGACCTGCAGATAATGAAATAGAGCTGATTAGGATTAACTGTATGCTGACATCATCACTCTTATCTGCTACAGTACATATAGCAGGGCTGGGTGCATAAGCAAGACAGATAAAGCTAACTGATGCTGGGATCAACTGTAAATGACATACACTTTAGAACTTTTTAATTAAAGACTTCCATTTTCTGACCCTCTTCTACACAACTGCATTGTAATCAATAATATATTATACTCATTATACTTTTGTCCATAGGGCTGTGTAACTGTACATTAAGAAGATTGCAATGGACACCTAGACATTTATTCAATTATTTTGCCACAGCTTACAAGCCATGTCTGAATAACTCATCTTTTTGTGGCTCTGTACTTACTGGAGCTGTCTGTGTCATCCACAAAGTCCACCTGGAAGGAGTGTCCATTGTTCAGAATGCCCTTGGCGTTCGAGGGGTCGTACCTGATTTTCAGAGCCTTCAGAGAAGGGTCATAGTGAGCCTCTTTGGGGATTATGTTAATGGGAGACTGCCTGGGCCCGTTAGCTATGGGGAATTCTTCAGCCCATGTGTCTGGTCCTGCAAATACACGAATGCGTTAACATCACACCTTCATCATACGTTCCACATCTCCATACTATACATAAGTATACTGAGAACTTCTCTATTGGTTTTTCCAACTGAAATTGAATATATTTCTACAAAGTTTATGACTATTTAATTTTAACTTTCTCATTTCTGTTTATCAGGTACAAGGTCTCAGGTCAAGGTGCTCAGATCCTTAATAAGAGAGTTGAAAAAATAACACATTTTTAAACTATCATACTGCTACTGACCTAAATGAGAACCTTGATGTTGAAGTTGTTTATTTAATAAAAGAAGCAGTACCACAAAATATAAGATACAAATGACTTTCAAAGTCTCTGAGTTCTTTCCACAGGAAATGCTAACAGTATGAAAACGCTGTGTATTAGAAATCAATTAAACCTGACACATAAATTGTTAGATAACACCTCATTTGTAGGTTAGATACAGTATAATTGTTTAAAATTTGTAATGAATAGTTGTAAATGTCAAGTCTATTTATAATCCATAAATAGTGGTTTTAAAGCCATTTTAAAGATAAGTTTGTTTTAAAATGTCATCAGCTCTAAATCTCCCCTTCACTTGCACAAATATACAACATTTTATTCCTAACTTTAACATCAAAGTATTTTAGACAGGGAAAAATATCCTATAAATATGTAATTAAATAAATATATTAATAAATAAAACCTAACAGGCCGTTTTTATTTTGAACATAAAATTACAGAAAATGTGTCCCAGAGAAACAGTTATCTAAACTAATAAAACTAACAACTAACTTATCAAAATTAACAAAATTCCATAATTATTTTGAATAAAAATTGTATTAAAACCCAGTCATAGAATAGAATAATGATTTTAGTGTTTAATCAAAAAGGAATAAATGAATAAGAACGCTTTGCTTCTGTCACGGTCTCTCTAGGTCGCCTCATACTCTAGGCTTAGCCGCAGTCATATATTGTTTAAGCAGTGAAATTATTATTTAAAATGGAAAAATTGGTGGTTACAATATAGACCACTGTCTACAAAACTGAGTTGAGTGTGGCAGCATCTTCTCCAGCAGCAAACCGGGCAGGACGCTCAAAGATCCTCACCGTTGGTCGGTTCGTATCCCCATCCATGAGACATGGCTGCTCCAACTGTATGCTACCCTGGAAAGACAAAATACTGATCAATCCACGTCAATCTGCAGGACGACAAAAAGGCGAATGGTGATCTGGTAACACTCGCGCTTTATATGCGCCGTGTCAGTCCTCACCCCGGTGGGTTTGGCTTGCCGCTTCTTAAGAGAGAACAGGGCAGCCATCCAGAGATGTGATGGTGGCGTCCTTTACTAGCCCAGCCCTCCTGCTCGCCTCTGCTTCACTCACGATATGCGGAGTCTCACTTTTGAAGCGGCGTGATGGGGATTTTCAGCCCGCTCTCTCTTCCCCTGGCAGAGAAGGATTAGTACCTGATGCGCGCACATCCTCCACACATGCATCTCTTCCAGCGCCCCGCTGCATGCCGATGCTGCCTTGCGGAGCTTCCAGCGGGTCTGCTGTTGTGCAGCCTCTTGCTTTGTGCGGGGATGTTCTTTGCCTTTGCTCTGAGGAGCCTATTTGTGGACTGGAGGCTTCAGCCCCGCGATTAAACTGTTAAACACACACATACACACACACACACACACACACACACACACACACACACACACACACACACACGCACACACACCCTTCCCTTCCAAAATAGCCCTAGTTTTTAATATCCTAAGTGAAACAGGTCAAACCGCAAAGAAATAATATCATAAACTGTAACTGTAATCCCTAATACCCAAAGTAGTTTAATACATTGTTTAAACTTAATTTCCCCCCAAAATCTATCAACTTCAGTATTTAGAGTTTCTCTTTTTTCATTTTGAGTTAATTAAAGTTATTTTTGATTTATAAGTAGCAGTTAAAATGATTATCTTATTTTAATTATTTGTTTCAGTTCAATAGCAACAATTTTTGAAAGGTTTAGATTAGCTGACACTAAACAAAAAATAATTTTTTAACATAAAGGCTGGGTTCATTTTGATTTTGACACTGGACAATACATTAGAACTGCTCTGATTAGTAACTTGTATTACTTTATCTATTATTTATAGTGACTGGCCTTAATTTCTTGTTGCCTGTATAGTGGGTGGAACTGACCCAATTTCAAATGGCAGCACACCTGAGCAGTCCAGGCTCAGGTGTATAAAAGGGCCGTAAACGAGCCCTGCCAGAACCTCTTGGGTTTCTTCTCTGCTTATTTTTTTATGGATGCTGCTTAGCTGACAAAGTATGTTGTTTTGTTTTTAGCACACGCTCTCTCAAATACCCTCTATGCATTCAGACATGATGGCAATATTGATATGCTGACAATGGTTCAAGCTATTTATATGGTGTCTTTATTTTATTTAACTGAAATATCCAATGGCCTCTGAAGTCTATATGTGTTCTTGTGTTTTTTTGTCACATACCAAGAGCCAGGTTGTAACAAATGGGGACTCATCTGCACAATTATCTTGTTCTCATAAGCTTTTTATGCTTAATTAAAAGCTCAGGGTGCTATTTGGTAAGACTGGAAGGAGTTCCCTTAATGTTACATTTGTGTAGACTAAACTGGCTAGGCATGTTGGGGCTTGCCTTTAAAGGTTTGGTCATTTGTGGTTAATTGATATTCTGTTGACTATGTCTGCTGGCTACTAGCTTTGGGAGGCCTTTGGAGAAAAGCCAACTTTGCCACATTAACTTGTTAAAACCAAATCAGTGAACTTCAGAATTTGGAGTTATTTTTAGGTTACTTGCCTCTTGACAAACATTCTGAGCTGATCTAGAGTATACTGAAGGTTATCTATCTTACTTTGGGGGCACACCTTCTAAAATGACTGGTTTTAGAAAACTGATCTGGCAAAGATCTAGTCTCTGAGGGAAAAAAATATTAATCATAAAGTTCAGTATATGGGAGGAAAATAACATTACAGTGATGTCTTCATCAAGCTGGGCTTCCTCTTGTCTATTGATGTTATCCATCATTTTATCCATGTTTCTCCAGCCCGGCATGTCTCTCTCTTGCCCTCCCAGTTCCTTGCTTCTCACTCTCTCTCTCTCTCTCTCGCTCTCTCTTCCTGTCTCGCCTCTTTTAACTGTTTTTTGCGTTCCCCGTGTTGTCTCCTCACGTTATGTCCCTAGTCCATCTCGTTTCCCTGAGTTTTCTTTCCTTCTAGCTCCTGTGTCGTGTTATGTGAATTAGTGTGCGTCTTACTGCTTCATATCCCACACCACGAGGGCGATGCACACTGTTGCAGTGGCTTACGGCTCTTAGTCTCACTACTGCTTGATTCTGTTTAGTTTGTACGTCCTTCATATTTCTTTGTGCACGATCAGTTCTGCTCTCAACATTCGCTACACCCAGGACCTCATAGACATCCGTGACCAGCACCAAACGTGTGTTTTTTGGGTCTTTCATTGCATGCACGACATCCCAGATCACATAGCTGACCGGTGGACTGTTAACGGGTCTAGGCAGTGGCGCAGATGGAGGAGAGAGAGGAAGCAAAAGCGGTCTGGCGTCACGCTGAGGCTAAAACATCTACCACACAAGCCACCTCCGCCGAGCCTTTATCTCTCCAGTGCCAGATCCCCTGTGCATAAAACGGATGACCTGGAATTACAACTAGCAGGAAATCGTTATGTTCGTGACTGCTGTGCCATGACCGTCTCTAAAACCTGGCTTCGTTTGGGAATACCCAATGCTAGCATGCAGCTAGCGGGCCACACTCTGCTCCTCTGGGACAGGACCAGTGATGGGAATAACGCTGTTATAAGTAACGGTGTTACTAACAGCCTTACGTTTTTCAGCAATGAGTAATCTAACCAATTACTAAACAATCACATGAGTGCTGCTGTTTGACTGAGCAAGAATAAAGTAGTCATGGTAAGCCAATCACATGACCACTGAAGGATGACAAAGCAACAAGGTGATATATACCAGTTTTTAAATTGTGCTGATAGGTCACGTAAAACCATGATAAACAATATATATGCGGTGTTTTTCCCTGAATACATTCATCACGTTTACTGTCTAAGGACAACGCTAGCAAGTGCTTATGACCAAAAAATAAAAAGCAGCCGTTTCATGTTGGTGAAAAAATGTACAATGTCGACCAATCAAAAAGTGATAAGGCAACATGACATTTGGTTGTTTAAGAAGAGGGGGAAGTTTTAGGAGTGGCGGAGAGAGGGAAAGAGAGTGGAAAAAAGAGAGAGAGAGCGAGTTTTGAGATGTGAGAGATTTGTGAGTTTTAGCATGTTTGGAGTGTGTAGTTAGTGTGTTGTGTAGTGGATAGTTTTGTGTGTGTGTCAGAACAATTAGGTGACTGCTGAATGTTACAGGTGCTGCCATAAATTCACCAAAGGCAGATTACAGTGTAAACGGTGTCTCCAGGTAGAAAACAGGAGGAGTAAAACATCTCCTGTTATCAGACCTGCAGGTATCAGGCTTGTGATGTTCTCCTTTATAGTGGACCGAATTTTTTTTTTTGGAGTGGCACAAATTATTGGTGTGGCATCTTATTTAACTCTTTAAGACCTACCATAGAACCAAGTCCGCCAGAGCTTATCTTTATATTTTTACATGCTGTAGTGCCATTTTTGGGAGCATTTCAAGTTGTTATACATCAATACAACTGTTAGAGCCCAAATTTTCATAACATGTATCCATTCAGTCCATAGTAACTACATAAATAACAAAAAAGTGCATTAAACTACAAAAAAAAATGAAAATTGTTTTTGTTTTGTTTTTACATATATTTCTAGTTAGAGAAATTTAAAAGGTTTTTCCCTTCCAACCACAGGAAATTTTATTTAAGTGTCTTCATAGTTTTATTTTTGAGATACACCAATTTTTATATACTGCAGGAAAAATGAAAATAAATATTATAATGCAAATTTGCAAGAAAAACTGATTGTGCATCAAAATAAAATATTTCCAGCAGTGCAATTCGAGTTCTAAGCATCCCAGAAACTAAACAGAAAGGCATAAAGTCAAACATGACTTTTAAAAACACAAGAATAGGCTTATTAGGCACTGAAAGTAAAAAACTACAATTTCCGCAAAAATGACGTCACTTCTGGTTTCGGGCAGGAAATGACGGACATACGATAGTTCGTGCTGATGTCTATTCCAACGTAGGAAGTGTTATGAACAGCTGATGGATCGGCAAAACGTGTTTCTGGAATATTATGTTTTTGTTGCTGCCAGCGGTTTTTACGCAACTTTTGCAAAGCTTTATGTAGAAGAAATGGTGACCCAGGACAAGCTGATGGCATAAAATGTAAGTACAAACTCTCCGGTTTCATATGCGAAAACAATGATTGCGCTGCTGAAGCAGTGTTAGGAAGGTTACTTTTAAAATGTATTTCACTACACATTACAGAATACATGGCCCAAAATGTATTTTAAATTCCATTAAGTTACTCAATGAAAGTAACATAATCTGAGTACTTTGGATTACTTTATATATTATCATGCTTTTTATAACTATATGAATGTACTTTTGCTGTGTGATTTATTACTATTACTGAAGCCTACTCGCCATACCAATACCAACTAGATTTTTAAATCTTAATATAAAATGAGTAATCACTTTTTGCAGTGATTTGTATAGAAAACTATTTCTGTATCATTAATATGTCCTGTCTTTGTTTGTTAATAATCATATGGACCTGCACGTGATTATTTGCAGCTAGCAGCTAGATCCATCAAGTCTAAAAACAGCACGTTAATACATGGAGATCCTGAAGGCTGCTCCACAAATGATCAGATTATATTTTAAATATTTGTTCAATTTTCATTCAAACCCCAAGAGCTGTCTATTATAGGTTTTGAGTGTTTACTAAAAAAATAAAATAAAAGCATTCTAACTTGTAATTGTGCTTAACTGTATGAATTTTAATCACAGTTAA
>VUQR01017874.1:3540-32825 GCA_015108515.1 Hemichromis elongatus | reverse complement strand
GTCCCTATGGACCCCAAAGCACTTTACACTACATACAGGCTACGTCCACACTAATGCGTTTTCGTTTGAAAACGCATCTTTTTTTCTCCGTTTCGCCCTCCCGTCCACACTGAGACGGAGGGAAAACGGAGCGTTTTTGGAAACGGTCTCGGAAACGCATCAATCTGTAAACGCAGCGTTTTGGCGTAGTGTGGACGGCCAAAACGGAGCTTTTTTAAAACGATGACGTATGTTAGTCATATGATGCAGTCATGTGTCCACTTTAACCAAGATGGTCAGACGGCATTGTACCGCAGTTGTTTTGTTTGCTCAAAGTTTTTAGTGGCTGTGTTGAAAATTAATATGTACTCATTTGTGACTCGGAGCAACAGCTCCACCTCATTATCATTCCATTTGACACATTCGGTGCTTTGTCTCGCCATTTCGCCGCTTGTTTTAAAGAGCCGGAAAGTAAATAAACTACACATGGAAATTACGCAGGTCATCTCGTCTAACGTTTCACGCATGCGTGGTACTGGACGCGCAAAGGTGTGAAAAACGACTCAAAATGATAGTGTGGACGGGGATCGTTTTTGCACGAAAGCTCCGTTTTCCAATTGATCTGGACTAGTGTGGACGTAGCCTTAAAGTGCATGACCAGGTGTGTTGCACGCTGGATCTCTACTACATTGTTGCCACAACTATATGCAATCAGTTGCTATAGTAAATGTGAAAGGAAAAAAAACATCAATACAAAATACTGAGAAACCACCGTTTTTCTTTAGTCACAAGAAGGTTGCCAGGTTTTACTGTACTGTGACTGAGCCATGAGAGACACTTTGTGTTTGCATATGACAGTGAGACAGAGAAAGTGAAAATGTATCACAGTTTTCATTCAAATCACACTACTTACAGGAGTACAATGTGTGTGACAAATAATTCAAGGCTTATTAAGTATTAAAAGTCCTCCTGCCTCATTGGAGAACTACGAGGGAAATCCTTACCGAGAGTGAAAAGTTAAAAACCCTGGAGCCTGCGCTTCCCATGACCAGCTGACTGTCCCGACCTGGCTTAAAGATTTTTCTCACCCAGCTCTATGTAATTACACTTAGTCCCAGAATGATTAAAAGCTCACAACACCATGTTCACACTAATATTAAACAAGTGTAACATGTAACAACATGCCTATTTTAGTTTAGAAATGATAGTATGATAACATTAATTAGCACTTAGATTAACTTGATTAAATATGTTGTTAAGACCTAACCTGCCCTACTCTGAGCTGGCCTGACTCATCCAACCAGACCAAAGTATCTAGAGACTGCTCCAAATACTCTCACTGACTGCCTTGAATGGTTGAATTTTACCTTCCTTCACAGAACGAGGCCAGGTCTTCTCTCTGTGCTGTGGCCTAGATTAGCTTCTAAACAGGGACTCCATCTGTACCGATGTGACACCAAAGCACACGGGCCCACGGCTTACGTCTCCTCAGGAGAAAGTAATTGTGACACACACTGTGTTACTTTTAAAGAGGGTCTGTTTGCTCAAGAAACTTTTAGCTAGCATTTTTTTTTTTGCTTTAATGTCATGTTGTTTAAACACAGCTGACTTAGATTTGCACAGGAGATTTTTCCTGTGTAGTGTTTGACCCCTTTTGCACTGTTGTAAGAAGTATTTAATCAGCATGCAGCAATCTCCAGCAAACTGAATGGTTTCATCATTCATACAGCTCAGAGGGAATATTTGTTGGAGAATCATTCGCAAAGTGATACCATGGTACCTGCTTGAGGCCAAGAGATTCCAAATCCTTGAGATACCAAGTGAGCCCTTTTCTGTAATAGCCTGAGATTGATTTCAGCATGGCATTAATGCTGTAACATTTTAAAATTCCAGCCCCAAGAGCAGCCCCGCCTTACCACATTCGCTGTGGGTGCTGATGATCTATTATTCTCTGTAATGAAAGAGTTGACCTTCAGTTATCTTGAAAGCCCCGCAGGCCTGTGGAGGAGAGCGTCAAAGTCAAAATCTGGTCCCAAGGTTTGCTGTCTTATCAGAAATTGAAAAGACTTATTTTTTCGTCCTTTTACTGTTGGGAATGCTGGTTTCTCTCTAATCGAAAGGTGCTTTTGCAAATGTGATCAATGATGTCTTGTGCGTGAAAAGAGTGTGTTTCTGAACGTCCGGTTGATCTTTCATCTGATACGATTACTTTTAATGTTATTCTTCAGTTTACATACAACACAGTCCTCTGATTTTCTGTTTTGTGATTGTGGCGGGCGTGGCCTGTGGTGACGTGCCGGGAAGGCGGACGCACCTGCACGCCATCCGCAATCATGCCCGCCGCCTTAAGCATTTGCACCGGGTCCTGTGTTGGGGGGTTGTTGTGTTGTTATGTCGAGCTGGCAGCGAGAGAGCTGCAGCTCTGGCTGAATGTGTTTACAGCAACCGTGTATGAGTGAGAATAAAGACGCTTAAAACCATAAATGTGTCCCCGGGTCTGCCGTGGTCGTTCACAGTGATGTTATTGTTAAAAATCGTAAGATAAGACCTCGTGTATTGACACATCAGTATCTGAGCTCAAGGATCTTGAGGACATGTACTTCTCTAGATGTTTTTGTATTATTTTATTCAAGTTTTTGACTTTGTTTCTTGTATTTCTTCTAGATCTTCATTTTTGAAAACAACATCTACTATCGGTCTTTGGCGGAAAGCCGTTCTATTCGTCTGGTATCTACTGGCAAAGAAGGTGTCATCTTCAATGGGCTCAGTGATTGGTTATATGAAGGTAAGGCAAACATTTTTCTTGATGCTCAAATACTACACATAAAATGGTAGCAGCTTAAGCATCTGCATTCTATTGAATGGTCAACAGGGGGCATCTGGTTACAGAAAGTCTAATTTAAGTCTAATGTGATGAGTTAAGAAGAAAACTACCCTAGTTACTAAGTAGACTCGTATTGCTTCTATAGGAAATTAAACTGTATATCCACTCGATTAACTGATCATAAGTAAGTGTGAGCATTCAGGAGTGTGTTAACACAATCTTTACAAGCGTAGATATCCTAGCAAATTCAAACCAAGTTTGCATTGTGAAGTGCTTGAAGAAACTGCAAGAAACGCAAGTGCTACAGGCCTCAGTTATGACTTTAATGAATTTTATTAACATTAATAAAGTACAATTGGAAGAAGATAAAAAATACACTGAACTAACCTGAACGGAGTGTGGCTTCTTTGGAAGGTTTTTAGAACAATGTCCTTTGGACAGACAAGAGCAACATGGAACTGTATGTTTCATGTAACAGAAAACCAAATGCAGTATATTAGCACAAACATTTTATACGAATTTTCAGGATCATATGGGTTTGTTTTGCAGCCACAGGACCTGGGCACCTACCCAAATGCGAGGGCATGTATCTAACCGCTCGACCAAATTTGAGTCTTGCAACCAGACAATGATCCCAAGCACAACAGCTAATATACAGCAGAATAGCCTAAAAAGGAAGTAGCACAATTAAAGTCCAGACTTTGAAATGCCGTGGTGGTACCGCAAGACAGCTCTGAATAAACAAATGCTTACAAACCTCAAAGAACCGAAGCGAGATAGTGTAGACGACTGATAAAGTTTTCATGTGACCCTATGAATGTGTGAAGGCTTTATGTTTAATGGTACTCTGCATAGAAACAGTGAAAGAGCTAGCTTGCCTCTGTCAGAAGGTACAAAAGATCATCTGCAGCTCTAAAGCTCACAATATAAAGATATCAGTAAGATACTGTAGCTAAATGTAAATAGTTCCAGCACATCCACACATTAATAATAATAATAATAATAATAATAATAATGGATTGCATTTATATAGCGCTTTTCAAAGCACCCAAAGCGCTTTATAATTCCACTATTCATTCACTCTCACATTCTCACATTATGCTGATTAGAACAAATGTACTAAACAGTACAAGCTTAACGTGTTACCTATCTACTTTTGCAAGCTACCCTACCCATTCCAGGCTGTAGTCTTACGTTTACCATACAGAGATAAGATTGGCATGCATTTTCTCATCGAACTATTTCCATGAAAGAAAATAAGTGTGCTAGTTCTAATAACAATTACGAAAACCATGTAGTAAAACTCTTTCGTCCCGTGTATTCTCCTTGTATTACATTTTCCTAATTTGAACACTCTGCAGCAGCTCAGGTATTTAGAAGTAATGACATGAGACAGCATGACTCCCAAGTGTCTGTAACCACATTAGTATTTTTTGCATGTAGCGCTTGATTTCCTGCAGGTAAATTAAAAAATGGATATCCTGTCAATTTGCTTCTGCTTTACACAGCCCTGAAACCGAATGAATGTTCTACATCAGTTGATGTGCATTAACTTGGCGGCTGTGTGTGTGTTGTGCATTAAGATATAGATGTCAAAGCGCTCTCCGAGCGTCAACACCACCGATCAAAGCTCACCTGTATGCCTCACAGTATAAACCGTGACAAGGACTGTGTTAGCATTCAACTAATGAATTTATATCTGCTGCGCTGGGTGCACACTCTGCTCCAGTGGAACGGTGTTTTAATAACGGAGCAGGAGGGAGATGGGGAGCAGCAGACTCAGATATACAGAGATAGCAGAAATGGAGACAGCCAATGATACACAACAAGCTGTTAATCTTGGAGTAACGCTAAACATCACATATCTGTTTGATAGTGTGAGGCTGCCACCAAGGAGACGTCAGGGTTTAGATGCTGTGGCAGAGAGGTTATCTGAGGTCACCGGTGCATCAGGATTAGAGCCTGTTGGAACAATTCATCTGTTTTTATTTAATGTTGTCCACCCACAGCTCCTCTTATCTCCGCATTAACCAAGCTGATATTTGAAAGCAAGTCCATTCTTCAAGAGCAATATCCATTCTGAGCCATTTAAACATTAATCGAAATGATATTGCAGTGTATGACCCCATATATATGGGCTGCTGAAGGCCTGGTAATTTACACTCATCATTTATTGACCAGATAAATCTTTCACTCAGAGATAACAGATAGAATCAGCTTCATAATTTTGAGATAAAAGTGAATCATAGGACTATACAATTGGTTTTGTGTGCTTTAAGTGCACAGTGAGATGTGTTAAAGTGTTTTATTTTGAGGGGGGGAAAAGTGGGCTATTTTATTATCTTAACACAACACATTTGAAAGCCTGTCTTCAGAATTATGTTTATTTAATAATGGAGGGATTTGTCAAAGACAACAAAACAGGATTGTGTTTTTTATGGTTGGAAACCATTGGCTGGAGACCATTATTATGACCAAGAACAACTTTGTTGCTATCTTCAAAGCCTGAGATTAGGTGCGTGACACACTCACAGTCAGTTTCCATTTTCAAAGTGACCTTTCGTCATCAAAACAGCAATAAAAAGACAATAAGACAGAGTCAGTCTATTATCTCTCTGCAGTGAATGGGGTCAGGTTGGCTGCTGTTTGTGGAAAAAAGTGGCAAAAATCATAAATCTCTTGCAGTCTACATACACAAATATTCATGTTAAGCAGAAATTCACATTACATTCAGAGTCTCATCTCATTGATTTGACATTTCAAATCAATGAGGCTCCATTGATTTGAAACAGAAATTCCTCCACAGTTACTGATGTAGGTGCTGAAGGACAGTAATTTAACTGTAAACTGACATAGGCACTCGGCAACCTTGTTTTTATAATATAACTACAATAAGCCCAGATGTCCTCTATTGCAAAGTGATGTATTACAGATGAGTAGCGCTCATGGGGGAAGACTGGCGCAGATTGATTGCAACATGTTGGCTGTCTTTCTGCCTTTATAAATTAGAGAGGAGTTATTTGAAAACCTGTCAGAGTGCGATTACAGTCATTCCAAGCCAGAACATGATTGTTTGCCATGAGACAACCTGTGCAGTCAACTTGCAATTGAAAGTGGTTGCCTACAGGTTGAAGGGTTTTTTGCTAGTGCCATCAATTTGCAACCTTTTTTTTAAGCTAGTGCAACAAAGCTGTTAGTCAGTTTTCTTACATTTGGCTCTTTTTCCCATAGAAGGTGGATGAGGTTGTGCTAGAGATACCCCTGACATCATACAGGGTTGCAAATTTAAAAAACAAACAAGACTCTGGCATTCAGAGTACTCTGAAATTGAACCTTTTCTTTAATATGAGCCTCCATGATTCTAACAGTATATACAGGGTAATATAAAATAATGAGAAGGACAGTAACTCCTCTTTACTGCTGTATTTTATGAGATGTCATTTTGAACAAAACTGTGCCTCAAGATTTGTGGCAACAGTTTGGCTAAAGCTCTTTTTTTTGTTCCAGCGTGACCCTTGGCCCATGTCATAGAGCCAGGCCCTCAAGTCACGACTTCAACTCCATCCCCCATCTTTGCTTATGTAAGCCAGACCCTGATACCCAACACTGGTGTTGGACCTCACCAGTGAGCACATGGCCAAATCAAACCGAAAATCTGCAGCCAATTTGCAAAATCTGGTAGAAAGCCTGAAGCCAGAAGAGTGGAGGGAGTGAAAATAATGGCTAAGGATATGAAATGAGGCTTTATTAAATTCATATTGCATATAAATCTATGCAAAAATCTCTTGGAACCAGCTGATTTTGATGGCCTCATTATGCTAAGGTTTATTTATTTGAGAATGCACTAAAAGTCCTTTTCATTCCCATTAATAACAAATCTCTTTTAAAAAAAACTTGTATTTGTAAGCCTTCAAATAGATTTGGCAGTAGCCCAGTTATGATGCAAGTATCTGCAGGCAAGCTTAGAAGTCGCGCCAGCTTGTCTAATGTTTACATTCATCAGCACAACTGCAAGGCAGAAGACTTTCCATGCTAATGACTCAGGCCATCCTCCGGCCAAGGTCAAACCGAGGGTCACACTGCTGCTGAGGAGAAATGAGGTCTTAAGCTGTGCCTGTCGCTGTGCAGCAGATTTGATGCTAACGGGTGAAAAGGTTGGCAAATAATCTCCTAGGGCTTGAATATCCTCTGGCTCGCAATGTTGTCTTAATCCGCAAATGTGTGTATGTGTGTGCTAGTAATGTGCAGACAGCAGAAATAGAGAGAGAAGGGAGAAAAGAAGAAAAGCAAAATTAAAAAAGAGGAAATGCAGCCAAGAGCGCCATTGGGCTGTGTGTAATAGTCGTGTGTTCTGTCATCTGTTGGCTGTCTGATTATTGAGGCTGTACTGATACTGACACATCTTGCAGTGTGACGCAGCCCAAGGAAATGGCTGTTTATTAGGCTCTGGTGTGCCCAGATAAAAACCCGCTGTTGCTTTGATTTTACTTGTGTTTGCCCCTTAGATATTTGGCTAGATGAATGTTTGCATCGAGAGGCTTGTTTGTAGGGGTTGTTTCTGTTTATCAGTCTGTTTGTGTCAGACTCTGCAGGAGATAGAGTAACCACATAATCAACACTTGTGCACTGGAAAGAGAAAGATTAATAAAGAGTGTGAAAATATGGGGTTTAGCTTGTTGAGAGTACAGTCTGAAACAGACGGGAGAAATAGTTTTGTCGAACTTTCTCAGTGGATGTGAGTTTTGCTGTTTGAAGATTATCAGACAAAATAAGGTCTGTATTGTCCAGTCTTCTTGGCATCAGAGAAACAGCGATTGTGTGATTTCTTTTTTAATTTGAAAATTGATTGTGGTGATTTGGAGCTGCTGATAAACACAACTGGGAATTCTTTTGTCACTTCAGAAATATCTGAAATGTTTAGGATTAGCCTCACAACTCGTATTTGGACCTTCTACTTCTCAGTTTTACCAGTTATGGTAGTAAAAAACTGTTTTAATTCAGATATTTTTTATAATAATAATAATGTATACTTTTTTTATTGATCCCCGTGGGGAAATTACTATCTCATTTCTATGTGAATTTCAATAGTGTAGTTACCTGAAATCGAACATTCATCCATCCCTCCATGGGTCACGGTGGCAGCAGGCTAAGCAGGATATCACAGATGTCCTTCTTTCCATCCACACTTTCCAGTTCCTCCTGGGGAATCCTAGGGCATTTGCAGTCCAGATGAGATATACATTCAGGCCATCCTAAAGGTTTCTTCCCAGTTGGCCATATCCAAACCTCAACTGGCTCATTTCAACATACAGGAACAGCACCTCTGCTCCAAGATCCCTCCAAAAGTCTGTGATCCTCATCTTATCTCTACGGCTGAGCCACCCTGTGGCAGCTTGTATTCTTGACCTTACTCTTTCAGTCTTCGCTCAAATTTTATAACAATGCAGAGGATGATGGTTGGAACACAGTAGACGGACTGATAAATTTAACGTTTCACCTTTCAGCTTAGCCTTCTCATCAATACAACAGTCTGGTACAACACCTGCAGTACTTCTGGTGCCTCATCAGCATCAGCTGTACTGCCTTGCTTGAAGCTTCTGTCCCTCAATCCAGAGGAAGCATTCCACTGTTTTTTGGAAGAAAAGCATACCCTCAGACACACAGGTGCTGACTTTTATCCCAGCCATTTCACACTTGGCTGGAAACCACTTCAGTGCACGGTGAAGGTCACGCTCTGATGAAGCCAACAGAACCAAATCATCCACAAAAAACAAGGATGCTATTCTGATGTTCTCGTAGCAAACACCCTCCTCACCCTGTCTACACCTTGAGCTATGACAAGGGGTAACCCAACACTGACCAAAAATGTGTTTTGGACATGTTGACAAAGCTCTCACTTTGATTAGACATGGGCCTTAAGTCCAGGACAGTGGAGTCTAAACCTGGGACAAATACCAGACATTTAAC
Organism: Hemichromis elongatus; assembly: GCA_015108515.1. Classification (NCBI taxonomy): domain Eukaryota; kingdom Metazoa; phylum Chordata; class Actinopteri; order Cichliformes; family Cichlidae; genus Hemichromis; species Hemichromis elongatus. Next base: position 24,055 of record VUQR01017874.1, on the reverse strand, counting down.
AGTCATAAAGTGAAGCAAATAAAAACTAATAATTAGTTTTGGTCAATTTGTTTTCATTGATTGCATCTTCTTGTTGGTGTGTCAGTGGTGCTCAGAGGCACTGGTGTATGAAGTTTACTGTTTTTTTGTTGTATGTGTAATGGGGCCAAAATTAGATGTAGTTATGTACTTGCAATTGTTTAGAATCAGTGAAATGGTTTTAAGTTTAGGTCTAACTTCTAGCAGTGAACTAAAGCTGCCCCTGTGTATAATGCTGAACTGACTGTATTTACTTCTAGTGCTCTGACAAAGGCTCTGTTCCAAAGCATGTATTTCTCTTTTGATGTGAGCCAGATTATAAGTATTTTGTTCTCGCTGACTAGCACATTTGAGGTGTGGGTATATTTTCTTTTTCTTTACCTTTCCTTACATTTTGTGGGGAGTCTAACATTAAGGTGGTACTTGTCAGAGACCAAAGAAGTTAAAAATTGCAGAAGTTTAGGCTCAAAATTGCTGGGCCTCATGTTTTACAGACTTCATATCAGTAAGTGTCTGCTGTAGCCACTTTCTGAAAAAATTCACTACCTTCATGAGGTCTATATTTCAAAGCATCTGCTAACTACAAAAACTAAATGCCGACTTTACAAAGCGTGTTTGAGGAAAGAATAAAAACACGCGTCAGTTTAACCTTGTAAAACACACATATGCTGTTTTCTGCAGTCATCTCTCTATTTTTAAAAACTGTAATATGTTCACATTATCAAACTCTTGCTTAGAGGAAACTCTTTACTTTATCATGTAAATTTTCCTGCTCTGAGTTGTGTTGCCATTTGATGCTAGATAAATAAAACTGACCTGAAATTACAGGAAGTGAACTGTTGCAAGACATTTAGATGTAAAGTGGAAATCCTCTTGTTCCTTATTTTTTTAATCTTATTTGTGAAACCTCCTAAAACAATGCCCTATGATACAGTTTTCATCCTCCGTTTTCCTAGGCCAGAACTACATACAGATTATTTGCAGGCTTTGTAAATGCTCTGCAAAATCTCACTTCTTTTCTCATGTGCTTCTCTGCTAATGCTTAATTATCACTTGCAACACATCCTCAGTCTGCACACTGATAGTTGTGCTGTATTTATAGTATCAGCTCCTTTACTGTCACGTTTTTGTGGCGCATTGGCTGGAAAACTAGATTGTCATGGCATCTAACTATTTTGCTTGTCTGCAACCCAGAATGAAGGGCTAACAGGACTTGACCATGCCAGGTATATGTAGTTGTATTGAATTTTATGCTCTGTGGTTAAAATTCACTTCATTGGACATTTCTAATATTGTTTGCTTTTTTTTTTTTTGACTGGAATCCATTGGAGGTGACTAGAGGGAAAATGCAAATGTTTTAGCTCATATAGATAAAAATGTCAAAAATACAACACATCTCAAAGAGAAAAATAGCTGGACTCCAAAACAGAGGAGCAGTGACCTAGAGGTATGCACCAGACACTAAAGACAAAGGCAGGCTTTCCCTCTGTGCTGCATTGCTTCTTCACCATGTGTTTAGCATGTATCTCTGCTGCCCTCTGTTGGATTCATGTAGTCATTTTTTTCTAAACACTCCGAAGGATTAGTGGTGTTACTGTGCCACAGTTTACGGGATATTTGCAGCATTTTTATGTTTTTGTATCTCGTAAATAGTTTTTAAAAAATCAACTATTTGCCACCTTGGATGTCTGATTTTCTTTTTTTCTCGTTAGCTCAGCTTTCCTGAATCTGTCACCTTGCACTCATTATTTCCCATTGACTTATGGCATCTCATGCATTAATAATGTCCTCTACTCAGTGTATAATGTAGTCAGCACACCAGGATGGAGAACACGGACAAAGAAGATGAGCCTCCGACAGCTCACCTTCGTAATCGTCACAATGAGGTGGGCTGTAAAAAGACAGGAGATGTGATCTCATTACTTAAGAGAGAAAATGAGAGCCGGCTCATTAAAAGTGGTTCGCTCACAGCCTCTTCTCTTGGTTTCTCTCCCTTTTGTCCCTGCACATTCTTTTGTAATCACACACCTATCAGGACACTTCCAGAGACGTAACTGCTTTCTCCTTGACTGGCCAAGGTGACTGGGCGTCCCCAGCTGAGCGGATCTGACAGCTCGGCGGTTCCACTCCGCACAGAAAGCCTTTTAAGCTGCCGCCGGTGAAGTTGGCACGCAGCGGTAGAATTGGCCATGCGGGAAATCATTTTTATATTTTATTTTATTTTTTATCATTTGCAAATGCAACCTGTGTTTTGTTGTGCTGTACTGCTCTGTTCAGCATCAGACAGTGAGATCCAATCGTTCCCCACTGAGCACTGACAGCAGGGTGCAAGTGGGCACACAAGGGAGACTGAGAGAGCAAAAACTAATAGGGCTAAAAGCTTCCATTAGCCCTTTTCCTTCTAATGTTACTTCCGCAGGGATGTGCATTGTTTTAGGTTCTTTAAAGGAACCCCAGCTCATTTCCAACTCAATATTTTTTCCCAACAACAACAAAAACTGTCAACAAGTGTAGCTTTGCATGATTCACCATTCAAAATAATCCTTGTTTAACTTAAACTGACCCTTCCCTCGCTCTACAGGGCAGGGTTCTTCTGATTGGTTGCATTTGGCAAACAATAGTTTTGAACAGCAGGTGGGTGGGCCTTCAGTTTTGACAGTAAATGAGATTTCCATATTAGGGATACCCCCCCCCCCCTTCAACTTTTTACAGATCTAAACATAAAAATAACTGCGTGAAACGGAGTGAGAGCACTTCAAATGCTCATTTTAACTAATTTAAGACAGTTCTCCATATATATATATACATACACACTGTATTACATATGACAAGACATCAGTAGAAAGTCGCAAGCACAACTACTTTTGCAGAACTGCGCAAGAGAACAATGTACATGGGCGTCTGTACGGAAGGTGTTTGACAAATGATGCTGCATATCAAGTAATTCCACCAAGCGATGCGCGGTTAATGAAAATGCTAATTGGTAGTTGATGTTGTTAATTCCCCAAAGCCAGCACCCAGTCCCACAGATAAACAGCATTAATGAAATTTTAATTGCAAAAGTTGATATAAATGTAGCTAGTGGCAGGCTGTAACAATGAGTCGGAGTGTTTTTGATACCGTCTGCATTGTCGCCACAGACTTAGTAATGAAGTAGGATTGTCAAGGCTGCCAAAAAGTTCCCTCAGTGAGCTTTTATTTGCATAATTTCCTAATGAGACACTCTGTGTCGACAGATGCAATTGTGTGTGTGCATGTGTGTCTGTCTTTGTGTTGCAAAGGAGGTGAAGGGCCTAGACTGCTCTCGTTTCCTCGTTATTCTAACAGGAGTGTCTGCGACTACTATGTTGTTTTATGTGGACAAGCCTGCACACAGAGGGGCTCAGGGGAAATGTCTAGGTCACCGACCTGAAATGAGCTGAGCCTCTTGCTGGTACACAGAAATGTAGTAATGACCCAGAAAGTTATCTGGTGAAGTGCGCTTCACAGTGTTATCTGATGAGAAAGTGCTGTTAGGTTTATTTCAAGGAAATGTAGCTGAGTTCTATTTTGGTCAGCATGCTGTGTGCTGAGAGTAAATGCTGTTGTGATTTATGACTTCAAACTTTTGGGTAGCATGTGGTTTCACATGTAGGTTTAAGAGAGAGGGAGTGGGAGATTCCAAATTTAGCAGCTCAGGCGCGAAGTATAGTTGTACGTATAATATGTTGCTGAGAGGACAAAGATGGTTTTTCGATTTTTTATCTGTTTGACCAAATTAGGGAAATGGTCAGCAGCAGCATTTTAAAAATAATCTTCAATCCTTCTCCTTCGCTTGTTCATACAAACACACACCCATAAATTGTGGATCAGTGTCCTGGCCAAAGGCACTTTGGCATGTGGAGGAATCAAGAACACTTGCTCTGTCACCTGAATAGTTGAGGGATTTTTTTCTATTTTCAGGAGGGAGTTTAGCCTGTTTAGCCCTTTACATACTGTTTAGCCCTGACTTGCCAGAAAGAAAAAAAAGGCAAGCGTAAGCTCATGATGAGCAGTGAGAGAAAGAAGAAAGGAGGCAAAACAATACAAATAGTGCTAGTAATCATATAGTACATTTATAAATTTTAAAATACAGTTTCCGCCTAGAACAACTCCATTGTAATCCCAACAAGTAACAACCGTGTGATGCTGTTGGCCCGCAGCTATATAATTAACTTTTGTCTTTGCTGTTAGATTGTGTTATTTACTATGATTATGATTGATGGTCATTTTCTATTTGCTCTACCAGAGGAGATTTTCCAGTCCCACATTGCCCACTGGTGGTCTCCAGATGGTGCCAGGTTAGCATACGCCACCATCAATAATACCTTGGTGCCCAGGATGGAGCTGCCAATGTTTACAGGCTCACCCTACCCAATAGGGAAAGAGTACCATTACCCTAAGGTATAATTTGGCTTCTTTAAACATCTGTACTGATATGGATAGTTTGAACTATAGAAATAGAATGGATTAAGCAAACTGTTTTTATGTTTTGCTTTGGGTTTTTTTTTTTATGGGACATTATGCTCAATTGTTAACTTTGTTTTCATTGTGATCAGGCTGGAGAGGAAAATCCAGTCATCACTCTTTATGTCGTGAACCTTAACGGCATTCTGCACACCGTCGAAATGAGGAGGCCTGATGATCCCAGGATAGGGTGAGTCATCCAGAACTATCAAACAGTCTACCTCTGAGCTCAGTCAACCAATGCACATTTTACACATCGTAGATTTGGCTTAGATTTGCAGTCACATAAAACTGGTGGAAAACTGTATGAACTGTATGATTTTCATTAAAGTGCAATATATTTTAAATAGACAACACTTAGACACCACACACTTGAGGAGCAAAATCCTGCACCTTAGAAGGCTTTAAAAAGACACGTCACTCCCCAAGGAGGCTTTATCTAACCAGATGTATAGATGTACTTACCTTGTTGATATGACTAATATATTTTGTTGTTCTAAACCTAACTAAATACCTTATCCTAAACATTTTTTTAATTAATCATTAATTATGTATTATTTAAATCAGTAAAAACAATAACGTATTTAAAATAAAACAAGTAAAGGGTAAAAGTACCTCTAATCAGAGACTTGTAACTGATGGGTCTGATGTGAGAGGCTTCCCTGTCGACCAATCCAGTGTCCGAATATGGAGGTTTCATCCCTTTTCTGTACACAGATGTAAAAATGAGGATGAAAAAACTTGAGAAATTTAACGTCCAGGATCAAAAATCTTTAGATCAACTAAAAAGTGCTGAATATTAGTTGTATATGCATGTGTTATCATATAGGATGGAAAGCAATATATATTTTTGGATAATAAAATATTTTTGAATACAGTATATCACAGTGTTTTTTTTTATTACATGATATGCTGCACAGACACTCCACATTTTCTGTCCCCAGTGATGCATTTTTCCTTAATATGGTGTTGTGTTTAGTTCCATTAAGTTTAATGCCTCTATTTGGTCTCTATATATTTACAGCCTATTTTCTCCACCTTTAATATGCTGCTTGATTTGTCCGTATTCAGCTGCAACCATTTTCTCACTTATTCCATCATCTTATTTTCAGATATTTTACCCACGATGCTGCTGATACCAACGATAATAAATGCTGAATATGCTTTCTGTTTGCCAGTGAGTACTATGTGACCATGGTGAAATGGGCCACCACCACGAAACTAGCCATTAATTGGCTGAACAGAGCACAGAACATCTCAATCCTCACACTGTGTGAGGCTACAACGGGAGTCTGCACTAAGGTGAGTGTAGTGTGCGTAGTGTATGTGCCGCGTGTATCAAAGGCGGCTTCTTTATGCCAACTGAAATCTGTTCATCTGTTTCTACAGAAACATGAGGATGAAAGTGAAGGGTGGCTTCACAGGCAGGTGAGACTGATAATACATACATGTGTGTAAGGTGGATTTAGATTATTAAGGCACTGAGGCACTTATCGTTTCCTTTATAGCAGTCATTAAATTCTAGCTACTGTTTCCTTGCTTTGTTGCCTGGCATTTCTTGCCTGATCACATGCAGAGTTTTAAATGTAACATGGCTTTGTTCTAAGCTGTGTATGCTTTCTTTTTAAATGATAACGTGGGAATGTCTTTGTATAATTACTGCATTAAGCAGCCTGCTTATTTAGTTGTCTGTAGTAGTCTTTAATTTATGTCTTGTTAAGTGAAAACAGATCAACCCTCTCTGTTTGTTCAGAATGAGAAGCCGCTTTTTTCCAAAGATGGTCTGAAGCTGTTTTTCACACGGGCCATTCCTCAAGGAGGGAGGGGCAAATTCTTTCACATCTCCATGTCCATCTCCCAGGTGAGAGAATATTTGCACACCAAGTATTTGCATCACTAACTTGAACTTAACTTGGAACTGATGAAACTTTGATATGAAAGTTAAAAATTTGTCTTGTTCCTGTCACCTACAGAAAATGTTGGTGGCATTGGAGGATAGCTATCACATTTTTGCTGTTTTTGCTTCTCTACACCCACAGCCCAACATTAGTACAGACACACTGCAGTCTATCACATCTGGAGACTGGGATGTCACTCAAGTTCTGGCCTACAACGAGGAGAACCAACTGATGTGAGCATGCACAAACCCCCAAGCCGACACCAGAACTCGATCATACTAAAAAGCATGTTACCACACATTTGCGACAGTTTACATTAACTGTAGGTCAACATATACTCACCAACCACTTTGTTAGGTACACCTGTTCAACTGCACAGTAACGCAAACATTGAATTCGGTCATTTAACCGACAACATACCTCAAAAATATCTGCAGAATTTCAAACCAAGCTTTGAATGGTAAAGAAAAAAATATTTAGCTAACTTTGACTGTGGCATGGTTGTTGGTGCCAGGCAGGGCGATCTGTTGGTATTTATTCATATAAACATCTCTTTGGATTTACAGGAAATGGTTGAAAAAAATGAAAAATATCCAGTAAGCAATAGCTCCCTGAAAATGCCTTGTTGATGCCAGTGGTCAGGGTACAATTACAAGAGTGCTTTAAGCTGATAGGAAGACAACAGTAACTCAAGTAACCACTCGTTACAACCAAGATATGCAGAAGAGCATCTCTCAATGCACAACACGTTGAACCTTTTATGGGCTACAGCAGCAGAAGACCACACCGAGTGCCACTCCAATGAGCTAAGAACAAACTGAGGTTACAGTTCACACCGAAATTGGGCAACAGAAGATTGGAAAATCCAAATCCCCTTCACGGCCACCAGATCCCGATCTAATAGAGCACCTTTGGGATGTGGTGGAACAGGAGATTTGCACTTTGGAATTTGCAGACAAATCTGCAGCAACTGTGTGACACTGTCATGTCAATATGGACCAGAATCTCTAAGGAATTTTTCCAGCACCTTGATGAATTTATGTCATTAAGAATTAAGGCAGGTTTGAAGGCAAAATGGTACCCAACCCATTACTAATAATTTATGCCTAATGAGTCTTATGTGGTCATAAATGATAACCAGATAAACAAGTGGAACAATTCAGCACCACGGACAGAGGCAAGCCCATCATTTCAGGGGTTTAATAAAATTATTCTTCATTTTTATTATATAGGTATACTGGGTATGATCTTTAGTAGTGAAAGATTGGGACATAGATGTTCTATTGTGCCATCTCAAACAATTCCACGCAACAAACTGCCCTGAATGCAAACACATAAAAAGCACCTTGAGTCTCTATTGCACCCATGAGGAGTGTGACTCATCCCCATTAGTCCCTGATAATTTCACCCCCACTGTGATCTGACTAGCATGACTTCACATATTTACACCCTTATCCAAACATATATATATAGAAACAGAGTTCCTCTAATTTCCTGAGAGTTGCAGGGATTTGAAAAAATCTCATCCAAATGGGGGTAAGATTTGTCCCATTTCTGTTCTGGATTCTTTTATAAAACACCTATTCTAGTCGGAGTATTACTGGGGTAGTCCCTAAACTGACTGGAGAACACTGCTCTGCTAAAGTCACAGAGTAGACCAAAAATAACAATTATACATGACTGTTATCCCATTCTTGCTTTTCTGTATGTTTACACAGATACTTCTTGAGCACCGAAGACGGTCCAAAGCGAAGACATCTGTACAGGTAATAGCTGTTCGAACTTTCACTGCACTTGAAATACGAGTGGCATTATTAGTTGAGAAAATGTGTATTTTAGCTTCAATGTTAAAAACAAATAGAAAAAAATAAAACATTTTAAAGTCCTCATTTTTATTTTTATAGCGCGGACACATTTGGTTCATTCAACCGTCGCTGTCTGACCTGCGCCTTGCCCAACAGCTGTGGATACATCAGTGGCTCCTTCAGCCACAACATGAGCTACTTCCTGCTCAACTGCCAAGGTAGTAGCATGTTTGAATCCAGCCTTTGTTTAGCTTATCCACTAAAAGATGTCACACAGGGCTCTCTTTCAACAATAAAATCAAAAAGTGCACAAGTGCAAAATTTTAAAGTGGCCATTCTGCTGTTTTTATTACATCACAGTGTGCTATGTGCAAAGAGACAATATAATTCCGTAATGATGAATCAGCCATTATATAAACGGCCAATCCTCCAGTTTGTATTTCTTATTTGTTTATACTTTCAGGGACAATATACATTAATCAACATTACTACAAGTGTACCAATGGGTTTACTAAATTTTTCAACTGTTGACCCCTGGCCAGATGTTAAATTAGCCTTTAAAAGCATAAAGATTATTTAAAAGCTTCAAAACATTAAAAAGCTTTAGAAGGGAGGAGTCGAAAGAGAAATTCAGGCTGTTAAAATGCAACATAATATGCTGTTGTATTTCACGTGACAAGCATAAGCCAAAGGGCACACAATCAGATAAAATGTCATAACATATAATGTTAAGCTTTAAAATTTGGTTTATTTTGAAATTTAAATGATAATAAGTTGCTGCACTTAAGAGAATATACATCCAACACAGAGCGCTTTCGTAGCGTTTCTTTAGGTGTGGATGTCGGTTCAAAGTGATTTCTCTCAGTAAGGTAATGTAAATGTAATGCTGTAGTTTTTTTAGAAGTCAACATCTGTCTCTGTTATTTACCCCCTGAAGCGAAGGAGTGTGTAATCGGTTCTCTTTGATTGTCTGTTTGTTAGCAGTATAGGGTCCAAGGTATTCAAAATATCATTTTCAAATTTTGTTTGATGGTAGATAATGATAAGCTGATTTAATTTTGATGGAATGAGGGTCATACCAAATGTGAAAAATCTCCAAGGTCATTTATTGTAGTATGATAAATTAAGTAATATATCATATGAAAGGGCATAGAGAAAGCTGTACAGGCACTTTGTATTTTTTTTTTCAATTTGAGTGCCTATAACGTCTCATCACATTCAAAATTATACAATACAAAATACAATTTCATGTATTTGTGTATATTTTTACAGCTTATAGAAGTATGTAATGATTATAGGTCAAAGGTCAGGGTCACATGGGTTAAGAAAATCTTTAGTTTTCACTGGATCATCTCCAAACTTTCAATCACTGTGGGACATAAGCACTTTCTTTGTTTGGGCTCTTTAAAGTATTTTTTAAGTACAACAGTATATAACTTCACAATGACCCACATAAGATTAATTTATTAACTAACTAGCTTTCAGTGTTAACAACACTGGACTGCACAAATGATCTATGAAAATGATGATGTCATGATGGAGATGTCATATATATTATATCTCTGAATCATATTTTATAAACTAATCATATGTTTTGTGTGTAAATGTGAGCAACTATAGCTTGTAAGTGTGACAAAGTCTTTCAAATGAGGTGAAGTATAAAAAAAAACATACAGTACAGTATTCAGAAATTACACTGTAGTAAAAATTTTCTTTTGGTGAGAAGTTGTTGCCAAAATGATTTCATGTTTCTGTCAAGTGTTGTTGGTACATAGTTCACCAAAAAGTGACAGCACTGTGCTAAAAACAGAGCCGGTGCTCGGATGACTTTACTTGTCACAATGTCAAAAGCTTCTTTCACCAATAAAAAAATGAGTTCCCATATCTTTGAACTTCTCCTACCTTTGATCCATTTATGCAGTGTTGGTTACTAAAATATCAAAAGAATAGACAAACTTCTCTTGGTGATCAGAGAAATATCAAAATGTCACAGCACTGTTGTCATGTCACAGCAGAAACTGTCTGACTTGAAGCTTGTAGCCTCAATATTTAATCACTGATGTAACACTTCAGTGTCAATCCTTGCTAACTGATCACCACTGATCTAAGATCAGACTTGAACTGACCAAAATGCAATCAAACCCTTTGTGCTCAACCTTAAAAAGTCTCTGACAGTCAATAATCTTGTACCTCATGTATTTGTAATACAGTTCTCTCCTTCACAGCCTGCCTGTGATCTCGTGTAATGAGATTATAATATCATAATCACAAGGAGAGGGAGTGCAAGGGAGAGAAAATGGAGCCAGGGACAGGTTTGCTCTCCAACAAATACAACAACAGTGCTCCTGTATTTTAGTCTCAATTTGCTAAGTGCATCAATCACTTTATTTACTGCCCCTCCTCCCTGCAGTTTGAGGTTTTAGGGCTTTGCCTCTGTTTGTGGCCTAGATATGGAAAATCTTTTAAAGCTATTGCATTACATAAATTGAATAAGCAAAGATGTGCTTCTTTGTCTGCCAGACAAATGATCTGGCATCTTTCAGGGTTTTGTTTTGTTTTTTCTTATTGTGCATTCATAATGAACACTGTGGCATTAGTATACATTTGTTAGGAAATATACACTTTTCCCTTGCCACAAACGAATGGTAAATGCAGCAACCTATGTATTAATATTATGGTGATTTAAAAAGATTTTTTTTTTTTTTTTAAAAAACGGTACCTAGTAAATCAGTGTCCACATGTCATGGTCAAATTTAACAACACTTAGTATTTGAACTCTGATCTTCTTTTTAGGGCCGGACATCCCATTCGTGGCTGTTTACAAGACACAGAGAGACACAGAAAGTGAGACACAAGACAGAGAAAGTGAGTATTTCAACCAAGCAGCAGATCTCGATGTCAAAAAGTGTTTTTCCTCTAGTGGCTAGCTCATAAGCAAGTCATTGTCCATAGCATCTCATTTTAAAATGTCCAGATTTACAATGTTAAAATGTATGTTTACAGCCAGGCACTAAATATTGACTTGTTATTAAGAGTTTCCCCCTTAAACCAACTGAGTAAGACTCAGTATCTGATAAGCCTCAAGTCATTAGAGTGGATTTTATTATTTTCTGTGTGCTTTTGATTGATGTATTTTAATGGAATTATCTAACAAATATTATGGCCTTTTTTTTTTTCTTTTGCATTTTGACTGACATGGAGTTTTTATTTTGGAGCCATAAGTGCACTGCGAACAAAGAAGATATGCCAACAGGCACGCTACATGGAAATAGTTACATTAAAAAGAGTCCAAATGGCACCAAAGCAACCAGTGCTCAAGAGATTCCGAGGAGTGATTTAAATTAGCAGAGGTGGCTAATTGCAGACAGTTAGTGGCCAAGTTAATTTTGGTGAAATCAGGGTCACATCAAATATCTAGATGATCTTCAAACTTTACAGCGTCACTGTCACTACCTGTGTCTGTATGGACATGACTTAATAAACGTTAAAAGTTGTTGTTTTTTTTTAAAAGAAGAATTATATTTACTTACTTTACTGCTATGAGGGAGAAAATTAGCTGTACACAGGCTGTAAGTTTGGCCTTTTTTGGTGGAATTTGATCTGATATTTGACTCACTATAGCCTCTAGTGGCCTTATAAAAAAAAACTGCACGTTTGGCACTCCTGCTTCCTCTTTCAGCCCTGGAAGCTGCCATTTGGCACAAATTAATATTTACAAGCCTGAATGGAATTAAACACGTCACAAATGACCTTTTGTACATTTCCATAATTGCTACATTTAACCTGACCTTGTCAAAAGGGGGCAGAAGTGTTTGCAGTGTAGTGCAAAGTGATCACCTTTGCACTGAGTCACTGTTTGTCTACAGGCCAAGTGTGGCATGACGGCAGTAATGACATTACTCCTCACAATGGATGTCCTCATTAGATTATAACCTGCCCAACAGCACTATCAGCATACTGTTATTTGATTACTTCAGTGTGTATGTGTGTGCCAGTCTTATCATCTTTAAGTAATGAGATCTCCCTGTCCTGAATATGTTAAAAAGTGACTCTGTAAATTTCATTACCATATATTATTCGATGTATTCACCTCCACAACAGCATTTTTGTAAGTGCAATACATTTTTGACCTGCCAGTCAGTTTGCTGCATTTAAAGGGATGAGACCTGTAGGTCTTTCTAAGGTCCTGCTGTGAGCAATGCTAGAGACACGGTTACATTAGAATTAGTGTATGAAGTCTCCTCATCTCATGCCCTTCCAATTTTGCTGCCTTTACAACTCCTCTGCAACATCTATGCGTAGGTTTCATAGGTGGGGTCTCTTTCTTGTTGCCTCTAAATTTTTCATGTAGGACATTAGTAAGGAGATTACTCTGTATTCCGCTGCTGTAACAATCAGTCATTTGAAACATGAGCTGCCTGACAAAAATACCGTAAACTGTTATCTCACATAATCTCTCTAGGTATTGTAGAAGTCTCTAAACTGGAGAGCAATGAGAACGTGAGGCTAACCTTGGAGTCTATGCAGATGCCTATAGTGGAGTACAAAGAGATCAACAAGGATGACTACAGTATGTATCAGAGCACCACACTCTTACTGTATACTGGCAATTTACTAGGAACTTAAAGATAAATATAGAGGTACAACAGTTGTCTACATATAAAATGTATCCTAAAGTCCTACAGAGATTATTTCACCTCTTTTTAGATTTGAAAATGCCAAACGGGGCCAAAAGATGTATGACAATCAAAATCCTTTACTTATTCCTGTTAACAAACCCATAAAGTTTGAAATAAAAAAAATACATTTTTTAGAAGGATTATCTGTGGCATTTTCCACTTTATTGCTCATTTGTAGCAAATGAGCAAGCAGTTTGACAGTGAGACCCACTCCTCCTTGTCACATCAGTTTTTCAGCAAGCCATGTAAACGTGCTCATCTCAAGGCTTCAGAAGCCAACAGGTGATGTCACAGTAGCTGCATCCATAATTTATGCTATCTGTGGTTCTTAATCGTATAAAATGAGCTGTTTTCTATGCCACAGTCATGATCCGGCTGACTTTGAACATACAGTGCTAAGTAAGTCTATTACCTCCCAAGATAATAAATAAAAGCATTTTCTCATAGACATCCATACAATTTGACTTAATTTAGCAATCAAAAACTGTGACACCAACAGTTAGAAAGTTTAGTGCACAGAACCAGTGGTTAGGTCCATCTTTAAGACCCAGCCTACTGTTGTGTTTTGTGTCTGTGAAAGAGGGCTTAGTTGCTTTAGTGTAACAGTTGTTTGACTTGACATTGCAGCCTTGTCGATGCAGATCCTGAAACCAGCTGGCTTTGTCGAAACGTCACACTACCCTCTGCTCCTGCTTGTGTATGTATCAACAAAAGTGTGCGTCTATTAGCAACGCAGTCTTCACTCCAAGTTATATGTCTTTATCACGCAAACACGCCAAGCAGATAAATTTCTTTGTCCTAGACACCTGCTGGTTATTAATTACACTGTGAAAAGGGAAACTGAACCTCCTTTTCTCCATTTTTTATAAGCATTCTTTTCTTTAGGCCTTGAAATATATCTTATTTTCCATGTTAGATCTAGGCTTCGCGCTGTTTTAGAAAAAAACCCTGCACTACTATAATTTAGTGTATTGTCATTCATACCTGTGCAAATGATTTTTTAGCAGTTTAAATCATTGGGAATTATTTCAACTTCTTCATCTCAGTCATAACTTACAGTTAAAACTCTTAAACCATTTAGCAAACATGCCACTGATTGTAAGTGAGTTTATCTATTCCATGTCTGCATTTTTGTTTTCTGCTGTTGCTTTTCTTGTGCAGTAGATCTCAAATGTTTAGTTTAAAAATAGATTTTAGAAAATTGCAACATAAGTTTATGCACTTTATTTCCACATAGACACAAACTTGTGACTGAAAATTGCATTAATTGTAGTAGCCTTGATTTCACTTCACTTCACTTCCTGCTTGTGGTGCAGTGATGGGACACCTGGTGGCCAGATGGTGTCAGAGCAGTTTCAATTGGACTGGGCTACGGTGCTGGTGAGCAGCTTTGGCGCCATCGTGCTGCGTTGTGACGGGCGAGGCAGCGGCTTCCAGGGCACCAATCTGCTGCATCGGATCCAGAAGAAACTGGGCGTGTTTGAGGAGCAGGATCAGAAGGAAGCACTTAAGTATGTGGATGAAGTCGTGCTGCTTTGTTGAGATAAACACATTAAACCGTGTAATTTGCAGAACGGTAATCTTCCAAAACTTAAAGCAACTTTTATTCACACGCACACACACACTACATTTACATCATGATCTGTAAATTCTTCATTAGTTACTACTTTGAAAATATTTTTTTCGCACACACTGATAGCACCTGGTCTGGCAGGACTGAATATGTGGATTTATTGCACAAGTGTTAAACAAACACTATGAATTTAATATAGCATAATGGATCAATTAATGCTGTGGGACACTTTTTCTAAAAGTCCAACTGAACCAGTGTTTATCTTTGACAGTTTTATTCTAAACGAGCCCTATGTCGACAAAAACAGAGTTGGAGCATTTGGAAAGGTAAGAATAGCATCAGTATGTTCATTCTGGGCCCAAAGATTGACCAAAATAGTCCATTCTACACTCGCGCATCTCTGTGTTAACAAGCAGTTGTTGTACTTCAGGTGTATGGAGGCTATATGACCAGCCTGTTGGTCAGCGGGGAGGAATCTGTAAAATGCGGCGCTGTCCTCTCACCCATCACAGATTTTGAATTGTATGGTAAGCCGTGTTTGTTTACAGCTTTTAGCATTTGCATCTCCACAGACTCCGCTAACTGTACTATACAAATGCAGTAACTCTGCATAATCAGTCAGGCTCAGGCAGCACTGGCAGAATATTCAGAGGAAAAGGGAAGACAGATTGCAAATCTAGCACTTTAACCCCGCAGCTGGGATATCTTTTCAGGGACTGCGTCACGCAAGTAGGCGCTCATGAGTATGATGGTGCAGACAAACCAAGAAATCAATCACACCAGTGCCAGACGAAGTTAACCACACCAGCCTCACCTCGGCTACCCGAGGAATAAAATGTGTGAAATGCAGAAGTGCTGTGCACCGGGGGAGTGACAGTACGAGAGACACAGGGAACAGGGAACGAGACGGGGTGCTGTTGTAGCTGGAGGCGCACCGACTCAGGAAAGTGCAAATTAAGGAGGAGCTGGGCGTTGCGGTGTGACTGATTTCCTATCTATTTGATTTCTCTCGCTCTGCCAGAGGCGGTGAGAGACGTGCCGTGACACTAGAATTGCGGAATTGCAAATGAAGACAGTTGTAACAGCCTCAAAACTAAGGAATATGTAGATGGCTGAATATATTTAGACATGGAAATAAAAAAACACCCTCCAACGAAGAGTGATTAACAGGAAGTTTTTCCTTGATTTTAACAACAAAGCAAATAAAAGTTAACCAAAGCCTGTTTTTCCCCCTCTAGCTTCTGCGTTTTCTGAGAGATACCTTGGACTGCTCAAACCTGACTCAAGAGCATACACAGTAAGATTTTATTACTTTTAAAAAAAAAAATCTTTCCAGTTTTAGTTTAGTATCAAAATAATCTGCTCTAATGTGGTTTTTAGATGGCAAATTTAGCCCAAAGAGCATCTCAGTTTATGGATAAGAAGTTTCTGATTATTCATCCTACAGCTGACGGTAAGTCAGAAATTATAATCATCTTCATAACTAAATATGTAAAGAAAAACAATAATCTGTCTCATTTGGTTCCTTCAGAAAAAGTCCACTTTCAACATACAGCGAAATTCATCGCCCATCTCATCAGTAAAAAGGCCAACTACACCCTACAGGTATGCAGTCTTTCTTTTCCCTGTTCAGTCCAACCTCTGGGAGCTTTGTGATCCCAGTGGTGGTCTCACAGCAGGCGGAGGATTAGCCCCTCACAATGTCTGCCTCACACATAATGAGATTATAAGACCTCCTTGGGCATCCTGCATTAACACCAGGACTAATCCATTTATAACACAATGTTCTGCTGGCGAATGTTCATCAAAGCTCATTACTGACCAACAGACACATAACTGTGCACAGTATTAATATAAGTCTCTACTAGTTTATGATGGGTTGAAATAAACACTATCACTTAGTTACTGTCAGTTGAAAAACAGCTTGAGCTCTAGTAATATACACTTACTAGATAGTTTATTAGCTACACTGTGCTAGTACCAGGTTGAAAACTCCTTTTCCTTCAGAACTGCCTTAATTCTCCTACTTCAAATTCAAAGATGATCTGGAAGCATTCCTCAGAGATTTTGGTCCATATTGACATGATAGTATCACGTCGTTGCTGCAGATTTGGTGGCTGCACATCAGTGATGTGAAAAACCCATTTTACCATATACCAAAAATTCAGTCATTTGAGTACAGTGTACTTCCTGTTGTGTTCAAGAAACCAGTTTGAGATGATTTGAGCTTTGCGAAATGTCGTGTTAAGTGTTTACTATCAGGCAGCTATTTGGAGATGGGTACACTGTGATCATAAAGGTAGGTTATGACATTTAAACAATGCTCAGTTGATATTAAGGAGCTCAAAGTGTGACAAGAAAATCTCCTCCACACCATTACACAACTGCAACAATGGATACCAACCTTGGATACAAGGCAGGATGGATCCATTTCATTATCAGTGTATATATTCTACAGGAGGGCAGCACATTGGCACGGTGGTTAGCACTGCCGTACAGCAAGAAGGTCCTGAGTTCAATTCCACCATCAGGCCGGGGTCTTTCTGTGTGGCGTTTGCATGTTCTCCCCGTGTTTGCATGGGTTTTCTCTGGGTACTCTGGCTTCCTCCCACAGTCCAAAGACATGCAGTTTGTGGGGATAAGTTAATTGAAAAATCTAAATTGCCCATAGGTGTGAATGTGAGTGCGAATGATAGTCTGTCCCTGTGTGTTAGTCCTGCAACAGACTGGCGACCTGTCCAGGGTATACCCCGCCTCTCGCCCTATGACAGCTGGGATAGGCTCCAGCCATACCTTGGTTTTAATCAAATGGTTAATTTAGTTACTATTGGCATCCTATCAGCTCAAAGTAGATTAGCGATTCTCATCTGACATCAACAAGGCATTTTCACTCAGAGAACTACCACTCACTGAATATTTTATCTTTTCCAACTAGTCTCTTTAAACCATAGAAATGGTTGTGTGGGGAAGTCGTGGTAGACCAGCAGTTTCTGAAATAATCAGACCGGTTCAACCACACAGACCAACAACACAGTCAAGGTCACTTAAATCACCTTTCTTGCCTGTTCCGTTGCTCATTTGGAGCATGTCTGCATGGCTAAATGCACTGAACTGCTGTCATTTTATAAGATATTTGCGTTGACATGAAGCTGAACAAGTACCTAAATGTAAGGGTGCCAGACCACTTGGAGTGTTTGCCAGGCTAATTTTAGCTACCTAAGATAAATCACCTTTGTTGTGTTTTGTTGTAGGTGTAGACTATATTTAGAACAATTTACACTTTACTCCCACCAGACAGCTCTGTCTGGCGAGGAAGTGAAGCAGTGATACTTCACCAGACTCTATTGACAGAAAGATCAATTTTTAACTCGTGAAACACAGAGCTTTGTAGCCTTGATTGGTTGATTAGTTTGTGTTATTGGGTAAAACGGATTGTGGGCTCTCTGTGAGGTAAAAAAAAAATGCTGTTTTTGTCAACAGAGTCTAGAAAGAGTGACTTATTTCTAAGCATACGCCTTAAATAAGTTCATCCATTTTCTTAGTTGCTGGAGCCTATCCCTGCTTAGAGTGGGGAACAGGCAGGGTGCACCCAGCACAGGTTATCAGTCCAAGAAACAATGATCTAAGCTCACATCTGTGCCCATGGCCTATTAAGCATCAAAAAAAGATTTTTAAAGACCAAAAAATGTATTTTGTATCCAGTTTCTTTAAATATACCATTCAGTAATCATATTAATAGCATGGTACTCCAGTTCAGTGAATTATTTTGTAATGAATTTTGGTTAAATATAAAAAAAAAAAAAAAACAACTTACTAAACACTGAATTCCAGTGATCCAGTGTTTTTCTCTCCTTCTTCGTGTTTAAGATCTACCCCGACGAGGGCCACTTCATCCACAGTGAAGCAACGAGGCAGCATCTGAGTCAGTCCTTGGTGAACTTCTTTGAGGAGTGCTTCAGGCTACCAGAAAGAGTCTTTGAGGAGGCTCTGGAAGAAGAGATTGAAGACGAGGGTTAGACTGGCCTCATCGGGCCCCTCCTGTGCCCCAGATCCTCCCAACCCATCTGGTCATCTACCTCCCTCCATTCTGTCCCTGGTGTCCACAGTATGCAGCTCTCATTTGTCTTTGGTCCATCGTTTTCCTCTCTGTGTCCACACACTGCAACTGAGACTGCCTTTTTCCAGCAGACGACACATTTGCTCCTTCACCCACTCTCACTCTTTTCCCTCCTGCCCCGAGTTGGAATCTAAAAGGCTCGTGAGAGCCAATAAAGACTGATGACCTGATATGAAGTCTGGGAAAATACTGACAGGAAGCAGTCTTCTCCACCACAGGGAAGGACCAGCTCCTCAAAAGCAGTGGAGAGAAAGGATCAGCTCTCACACAGACATAAAGCTGTGAGGAGAAGGAACATTTTATAGCACATAACTTGTGGGCTTGTATATTGATGAAGACCCCTGGTAAAAAATGCTAACTGGCATTGTTCATTAATGGGTGTCTGGAATAGTGCGGATACAGGAAATGTTACTATTTTTAAAGTTGTGAAGAACTTTCTATGTTGGACTGTGATTGTGTCTGTTGTTCTTACAGTATGTAAAATAGCACACAAGCATTCATCCGGCTATAACATGTTTTTCCTTTGGTACTCACGTTTGCCCCGATGTTAGTTTTATCTTGTAAATTTTCATTTTACGTACTTCGGTGATGCTGACAAAATTCCATTTTGAAAACTATTCAAAGAGAAAAAAAAAAATACCTGTGGGTTTTCTTATTCATTTATCTGACACAGTTTTATTGTGACGCTCGCAGTTATTTATGTTGAAAACAAAAACAACAACAAAAAAAAGCATTAACTTGTTTTAGTCACTGTGCCTTACTTTGTCAGAAAACATCCAGCTGTGAGGTTGCATTTCTAGACTGGATTTTTAGGGAATAGGTTAACATGTTGGCAATATCGGTACCACTTCCAAATGTTAAATATAAAGCCACAAGTATCTATTTAGTTAAGCCTAGCGCAAAGACTGGGAGCTCTGGGAAACCACTATCCTAGGCAGCCTGCTTGTTTCTGGGTCAGCTAGACTGTTAGCTAGTCTATGATGTACACTATGGTGGGTTATGGCAACGTGGCCTGTATCCTGGCCAGGAGCAAGGATACAGGCTAGTATATTCATTTTGAAACCTTTTTGATAGAAACAGGATAGCTGTCCATATTCCTCTGCTTCAAATCTTTACGCTGTATGAACCTTAAGCTAGCTGTCATTTCATATTTAACGGATATGTGAGTAGTATCAATCTTATGATAAAACTCATAGTAAGTGTATTCCCCTCAATGCCTTGGGAATATTAAAATTGTTTTATACTTACAGCTTGAGATCGAACTAGTTGCAGCAAATTGGCTTTTTTTTTTTTAAACAGAAAAATCATTTCAGAAAATATACCCACTAACACCTTGACAAAGCTAAAATGTACATAATCTGCATGCACAATTGCTTATAATAAGTATGTGAACGGTAGGTGAAGAAAATGATGGAAAGTGCAATAGTGAGTCCTCCTAGTGTACATCAGCAAATACACTGAGCAAACGTGTCATAAGAAGCCAAAGGGACCCTGTATCCTGAAAAATTATGCATTTACATAAGAGGGAAAAATCATCTCGGCGTACATCCGAAATAATGACTCCTTGAGGCACAATTTTAATTTAACATTTTTTATTTATTGTTTTGTTTTTTGAATGGCCACTTGTGTTACGCTTCAGTGCATGTTATGAGGTAATTTGCAGCACTATCCCTGATAGCTCAGTTCAACATGGTAATTTTTGACATCTTGAATGTTCCTTACTGGATTGCATAAGTTACATTTCCAGTAGTATTGTAATTGAGATCCCAGTCTCGTCAGCTTGATGTGTAAATGTTATTCAAATATCATTTTATTCTAAAAAAAAAAAAAAAAAAAAAAAAAAAAAAAAAAATAAAAATAAAATTTTTTTTTAAATTTTATTTTTTTTTTTTTTGTTTTTTAAAAATTTTTTTTTTGGGTTTTTGGGTTTTTTTTTCCTT